>PVIJ01000159.1:242691-260976 GCA_004024925.1 Scalopus aquaticus
AGTTCGACACCCGGCCAGAGAGAATCCCACATGGCGCGGCAGACCTCTCCTGCCTTGCCCGCTGCTCCCCTCAGCAGTGTATTTCTGATCTGCCTGTTCTGCTCCCCGCTCTGTCTCTGGTGAACCCTCTCGCCACCCCACGCCTCTGGCCTGTACCCCAGCTTGTATGTATAAATAAAAAATAAATCTTTAAAAAAAAAAAAAACAAAAACAAAATAAATACTCAAAACTCATACTCCTATTTATGTTTATGTTCTTAAGGTTGTTTTTGGTATCTATGGGGGAAATAGAAAGGGGAGCTACTGTACATCTCTTCAAGTTCTGTGTTCAGTGACAGCACATTGATAACTGGTGGGAGTATGAGCGCTACAAGAAATCAGCAAACATATATAACTCAGGGGAACCCAGTTCCCAGCTGGTACTAAATCAGACTTGATGTAGACATCAGTTGCGTTCTCTCAGTTTCCAAATTTGTAAAGCAAAACAATATATACTGCCTCTAGTTAGTAGGTGTGAGTTAAAGGAGGAGGAAACAAACACATTTCTAAGAGCAATTTGTATGCTACTTCTTAGTTCTGCTTTTTACAAGATGTCTGGCTTTTGTCAAACAACAAGGGTTCCATTCTCACGTTCATTCATCCACCCTACGATTACTAAGCACCTTCCTGGTGGAAGGTACGATGACATAGTGGTATACACCAGTGATCCCTGTCCTTGAAGAACTTTTACGCCAATGAAACAAGCAGATACTACATAAGTAAACAAAAGGGAAGTCCAGGATGTTCTATGCTCAACTGGAACAAGCAGACTTTAGCATGCTGGCTTAAAACCTGGCTTTCCACCGTGTGCAACCCTGGCTTTTTGAGCCTCAGCTTTCTTCTCTGCAAAGTGAGAATAAACTATCCCTTCATAGGGTCACTCTGTGAGGAGTAAAAAATGCGATAATTTATAAAGGTATATAGCTCAGGGCCTGCCTGGCATACATCAGGAATCAAATGATAGCTATTGGGTTCATAAATACATATACACATACATAAACACGTGCATATATGGCCAAAATATAAGGGTGGCTTGTTCCTCCTCTTGGCCAACTACTGTTCTGTTACCCATCTATAACCCAGCATTTGTCACTTTCTGAAACTATCTCCTAGTTTACATTTATGTTTACTGTCTGTAGTAAACGCCCTCAGCCGAGGTATCTGTTGGCCTTATTCACTGCCTAACAGTGCTTTTCACTCAGCAGGTGCTCGGCAATGTCTGTTGTAGGAACAACACTGAACCTCTTTTCTCATCTGCAAAATGGAGAACAAGCTGGCGACAAATCTACTTCACAGACTGGAAGCCAAAATTAAGGACAACCAGAACACTGTCAATTTTATTCCTACTCTGAGGTTCATGAAAACAGGAACATTTAGAAACGAGGCGCAGCACTGCACTGAGCCCCTAAACCCTGCGGCTCTGTGGTGGCCACCACTGCTGGGGTGACAGGGGAGGAGTCGGGGAAGCGGGGTCTGACAGCGGGAGGAACTCGCCCCCGCCCCCAGAAGAGGAAGTGGGCCTGCAAGAAAAAGCCGCCGCACCCCGGACTTGAAAAATTAAAAAATAAAAAGCGGAGTCCTTGGCTTCGCAAATCCAGTGACGCTTTGGGGACCCCGCCGAAGTTGGGGGATGCGGAAGGAGCGAGGGGAGGGCTCAAGACTGAGGAGAAGGGGCGGAAGGGGCTGAGGCGGCCCGCCAGACACGCTCCGGGTCCCTGGGCGCTCTGCCCACGCCACCGCGCCTCCCGGCCGACACCCCCGTGGCCCCAACCTTCCAGGAACTGAGCCCCTACCCCTCGCCTCTCTTCCTTCGGATCCCCACTTCCTCGCTCCTCTCTCCGACCCGCTTCTCCCGGAGAACACACGATTTCTCGCGTCTCTCCCCAATTCCTCCTCTGTCCCACCACAGAGCAGCCCCCTTACCGGCATCTTGGCGGCGTCCTGGTTTCAACCGAGGAGATCGGTCCGAGCGCGGTGCTTCCGGTCTGGCGGCCCGGGCGGGGTAGGCGGAAGTAAGCCGGAAGCGGAGGATGCAGCGCTTCCGGCCTTGCGGTTCAGTCG
This sequence comes from Scalopus aquaticus, assembly GCA_004024925.1. Taxonomy (NCBI): domain Eukaryota; kingdom Metazoa; phylum Chordata; class Mammalia; order Eulipotyphla; family Talpidae; genus Scalopus; species Scalopus aquaticus. The sequence continues at coordinate 244,791 of PVIJ01000159.1, forward strand.
CTGCGGCTGCGCGGGTCCGAAAGGCCATCAGGGGGCGCCAGAGCACCAGGCAGGGCGCTGCATTGTCGCGCATGCGTGGGTCGTGCGCGAACTGGAGAAGCGTCTCGGGGTTACGGAATCCCGGTGGTCAATCACCACCTCTGTTTCACCCGCAAAGATTACCTTCTCAGGGGCGTATTCCCTGGGTCACACTATTTTAAACGAAACCCCACACCGTCCCCTATCTCCCATCCTTCTCTTTCCCTTTTAATTCTGATTCTTTTTACTCTTTAGTTTACATTTGGTGTTTAGTCTCCCTATTAGAGTGAAAAGGGGGTTTTGCCCGTTTTGTTTACACTATACATAGTAAGCATCCATAAATACTTGGTGGGTAATGAGTGAACCTAATCCACTGGTTTTAGGAATAGGGAAAGGAGAACACAGGGAGAAGGGATTTGGGCTTCATTCTCTACAGCGACCCTTCCTTAAGGTTGGGAAAGTGGATTGTGGGTTTGAGTCCAGATTCCACCATTTACTAGCACGGTAATTTCTGGCAGTTTTACCGCTCTGTGCTTGTTTCCTAATTTGAAAATGGAGATAACAGCACTTTCTTGTAAACTGTTTAAAACTTACATGTTTGGAACATACTAAACGCTCAGTTCTTAACCTATTACCAGAAAGACACCTCACCTCACAAGTCAAGTTCAAATGGTGCAGCCTCTATGGTAAACATACGGAGATTCCTTAATAAAACTGGCAATACCATACCATTCAGCAACACTGGGATAGGACAGGACAGGCTCTACTCCTAGATATTTTATCTGAAGAACATGCAAACACTAATTCAAAAGGACAGTTGCACCTCCATGTTCAAAGCATCATTCACAATAGCCAATTCATAGAATCAGCCTAAGTGCCCACTGACAGATGACTGGCTAAAGAAGTGATGGTATTTATACTCAATGAGATACTACTGTTATTTTTAAAAGGATACAATTATGCTAAGTGAAATAAGTCAGAAAGTGAGACAATTACCCAATGTGGACTACAAATAACCAAAGCACACAAACTGGCAAAACACAACAAAAATAATTCTTAGATTCTGAAAAATGTGGTGGTTGCCAGAGAGAGAGGGGAAGGCGGATGGGAAGACTGGCTAGAGGGGTCATATGATGGAATGGCACCCCTAGAAATTTGGTGCTTGTAGTCTGAAGAACAGGTAAGAAGCTATACTCCTGTGATACTTATCACTAACCAGTGGGAAATAAAATTTGATTTAAAAAAAGCCAAGTTCATGCTGCCTTGGGCCATTTCTTCTGCCTCAGCTGGAAATACAGTCTCTTGTTCCCACAACTGATTTCTCGCTCAGGTCTCCGGTCAAACAGCACCTTTCAGGAGGAGCCTTCCTTGATGAGCCCAAAGTAGCCCCTTAGTCACTTTTCCTTCCTTCCCAGTTCTCCTCAGAGGCTTCCCTGTTTATGGTCAGTCTTAGCGCCCAGCAGGTCAGCTCCATGAGCACTTCCATTTCATTCCTAGCGTCTGGCACTCGTAAATTTACATGAAGAATCGTGTCAGGCTCTCCTTAAAAAACAGTGAAATCCTTGAGTTCTGGAATAGTAAGGTTCATCTGTGAAACCTCAGTGTCCAAGGGGAAAGGAAATGGAATCTGGTCCATTGCTTCTTCCCCTCAGCTACATAGCAGACTCTCCAGAAGCTAAACCAGAAGGGAGGTAGAGCTCAAGAAACAATGAGGGGAAATGAGCACTCGCCTGATCTTTCTTTCCCTTCCACATAATAAAACTCCTAAGAACTAACAATTGGGGTATTAGGGTGTTGACTCTTTCTGTACTCACAGTCACGCGGCCCAGCTCATCCCCATGGTGCCCACTTATGTTCTCATAAGCCCTTGTGGGAAAAGCTCAAAAGGAACAGGCTGCAAATACTCACTTGCCACCATCCTGGGTCCCCAGGCACAAGCTCCCACTGACAGGCAAGGGTCTCACTTTTTTTTTTTAAAGATTTATTTATACATACAAGGCCTCTAGTACAGGCCAGAGGCGTGGGGCGGCAAGAGGGCTCACCAGAGACAGAGTGGGGAGCAGAACAGGCAGATCAGAAATACACTGCTGAGGGGAGCAGCGGGCGAGGCAGGAGAGGTCTGCCGCACCATGTGGGACTCTCCCCGGATGGGCGTCGAACTCGCATCGTGCGCTGCCCACAGCTCCACAGCACAGCGCTCAACCGCTGCGCCACCAGGGAGGCCCGGGTCTCACATTTTTTAAATTAAAATGGAAAAACGGACAGTCAGATGTACTTCCGTTATCTCCACCCAAGAATGATGGGACTTTGCTTTGCTGTAGCTGGGCCTAGCCCACAGTCCTGGGCGACCTGGTCATCCCCAGGCCCTGACTTACACCCCACCCAAACGGAGCTAGAAATACTGAAAATAATCCCATCGACGTGACAAAAAGAAAAAAAGGCTTTTGCATTTCTGTGTGCAATTGTTATTGTTCAAGGAAAGTATGAAATTTTACATGCTCAGAGACTACAAATGATATTAAAAAAAAAAAAATCATGGCCTCCCTGATTAAAGGGGTTAAAGGCTCAGCACTATTAAGCTGTCGCCAGCCACTGCAGCATGAGTTCCATCCCTGGTCAGGAAGCTTCCCACATGGCGCAGCAGACCTCTCCTGTCTCACCTGCTGCTCCCCTCAGCAGTGTATTTCAGTAGATCCGCCTGTTCTGCGCCCGCCCCACTCTGTCTCTGGTGAATCCTCTCACCCACTGCACCTTTGGCCTATACCTGAGTTCTTGTATGCATAAGATAAAAAAATAAATCTTTTAAAAAAAAAAATCAATGACTACATTTTGACACTTGGGAGAATTACTTGTTCAAATACTTTCCCTGCTGAGCATTTCAAATTCCCACTGGAGGGCCTTCCTGGTGGCGCAACGGGCTAAGCGCAGCACTATGAAGCCATCCGCAGCCACTGAAGCACAAGTTCGATACCCAGCCAGGGAGATTCCCACATGGCACAGCAGACCTCTCCTGCCTCGCCCGCTGCTCCCCTCAGCAGTGTACTTCAGTCGATCTGCCCGTTCTGCTCCCCACTCTGTCTCTGGTGAATCCTCTCACCCCCTGCACCTCTGGCCTACACCCCAGCTTGTATGCATAAATAAATAAATCTTTAAAAAAAAAACAAAAACAAATTCCCACTGGAAAACAAGAGTATAATGAAAAGCTAGTGCTTTTCTCTCTATCTACATCTACATGCATACGTAAATATCTTACAGCGTAAAGTTACGTTTAAATTTTTAATGATACAAATAATACCTCTTCAGTGTAGGAAAACTGGAAGATACAAATTAAATATGGTCTTATCTGAAGTCTTCCAGGTTTTTGCCTTTGGAGACACACATGTATATTCTGCTATAGTTATTCCTGTCCCTCAAAAGTCTTTCAAAAAACAGAAATCAAACAGTAAAAATAAAGCTACATTAGTCTTAACTGACCACATGTGTTAATTCATATTATGTACAAAACAATGAGCATTCATAGAGAGTTCAACTTTTAAAATCTAAATTGATGTTGTTAAAATAATACTAAGATTCCACTGCAGCAGCAGTTTCAGAAAAACTCAACTCCTGATTCAGGCATGCTGCCAATAAATAGCCAAGTATCATTTCTGCTTATAAAATAAGTGGCTTCCCAGTACTGCGTACTTCAAAGAGAAGAGGGTTCTGCTGCCCCAGCCACAGGTCTTCACACAGACACAGCTCCTTTTTAACACACTCTTCATTCATTCTGTCGCTCTTGAAAATACTCATCAAACAAAGAAGATGATTCATCTTCATGTTCCTGACACAAAAGAAACACAAAATAGAAAACGCTTTCCTTTCCCAGGTCAGACCTCGTATGGGTTTATCTGTCCTTCAGGTAATGTCCTTTCAGGGTCTAATAACCAGCAGTAGTTCCAAGTGTTGCTCATAGGTAATGGTTAACAGTGATACGACGTGATGGCTAGAACATTCCAGATAGCTCGAACTTTCCAGACAGCTCTTTCATTTACCACCCAGCTTATTAGAAGAGAAGGCAGCACACATTCAATCAGATTTGACCTCTTTGCATATGTTCCCAAATTCTAAGTACCAAGAATCTTAACTCAATCATCCTGCCCCCTCTGCCCCCACCCCATGAAAGGAAGAGTCCACTTGATGCCACTTGGGTAGCACAGGCCTATCTCAGAGATCATCCAGGAAAGTTCAGGTTATTGTGACCACTGAGAAGTTAATTGAAGGTGCTGCTGGGATTGTGCAGGAGATTGGAAAACAGCTGTTATCAAAAGGCAAAGATCAAAAATTACCTTAGGTTCTTTGAATTCCAAGTCTTCCCCATACTGAATGGTGAAATCAATGTGCTGTAGCACGATGCTCATGCTTTCTTCGTCTGACTGGTCATAAGGCAGAAACCGAACCATGCTGTAGTCATCAACCTACGAGGTGAGAGTGTTTCAGGAAGGTTCATTCTGAAAGTGGACAAAACTCAATTTTCGATTTAGAACTGAGTTTGTAATGATTTCGATTTCTGATTAAAGCCATTTGTGGGGAAAGGAGGGACAGACAACAACGGTACATCATGACTGATTTCTCCTTTAGAACTTACTAAAACGTTGGTTAACTTATCACTTAGACACTATTTCACAGTTATTTATCAGAATTCAAAGACCACTGGAAATTTCAAAAGGGTGCAGGCAGTTCTGAACTCCCCAGATGGGTTAGAATAATAGATATGTCATTTAATTTATGAGCTGCCACCAACAACCACATTTGTTTATTTATTTATTATTTATTTATTTATTATTAAAGATTTATTTATTTATGCATACAAGAACTGGAGTGTAGACCAGAGGTGTGGGGTGGTGAGAGGATTCAACAGAGACAGAGTGGGGAGCAGAACAAGCAGATCCACTGAAATCCACTGCTGAGGGGAGCAGCGGGGAGACAGGAGAGGTCTGCTGTGCCCGGTGGGAAGTTCCCTGGCTGGGGATCAAACTCATGCTGCAGTGGCTGCTGATAGCTTCATAGTGCTGAGACTTAATCCCTGTCCCACCAGGGAGGCCCAACAACCACTTTTAATTAAAACTGCTAACTGCTAAAGCTCAGTTTCTCACTGCCTCTTTGTAAGGAAATCGGAATAGACTGTGCATCCTCCCCGCCCCACCCGTGGCCTGGCTGGATGCAGACAAATACCTGACCAGGTCATTAGAAAACAAACAAAACACGTAAACAGCTTACCAGTCCACAAATGGCTCGAGTCAACTTTTTGAATTTTTTGCTTCTTAAGTCACTTGTAGAATCATCTAGTAAAGAATACATGTCTGGATCTAGAAACCTTTAAAAAGGAGAAACGCGGTGAATAAACGCAGAAACTCGATTTACAGACAGAACCTTCTATCTAAATAAAATTTGGAAGGTTTGGCTCTGCATTTGAGAGTTGATGGCAACAGTAGACGTGAACTCACTTCTCAATTTCCTTTTTAGCTTTCTTGCTCAGTAGATCCATTTTTGTCATGATATTCACCTGTGGAATCTCGAGAGAAATCATCGCACTCAGGGCTGCCAAGATGCCAGAAATAAACTGGAGAAGGAAACAGAAAAGGGAAGATGAACCAACTGCTGCCAACAAAGTTCTCTCTGCCTAAAGGTTTCTGCTTCTCACTGGAACAAAACTGGCCCAAGTAAAAGAAATGCTAAGATTAAAGAAAAGACACCCCAATAATTAGATGGTCAATTCTTGTTTTCCAAAGGTGAGGACAAGAAGCGATGTAGAGTTAATCTACAGTACTCAGAAATCTCAATGTAGACAATATCTTTAACCTCCTTTTCCATCAAATATTGCTCAAGAGTTATTAGAGAAACAGTCTGCTTTAGACAGTTCATCAACTAGACAAAGGATCTATAAAATACATCTGCCGCTCTTTTCTTGGTAAGTAGGTCCTCCAAAATCCATATAATTTACCATTTTTTACTTCAGTCACAATTTCCCATTTTTGAGTAAAAATACATTATAATAATATCATAAAAAGGGCCATTAAGTAACAATGGAGTAGTTTACAAAGTGTCCAAAATGACAAAACAATTCAAGGAGACTGTCATCCACTCCTGCCCACCATTGAAAACAAACAACAGAGTTAGCCTCCAACCTTGAATGACTCCACCATGAACTGAGAATCAACCAGGAAAACGCCACAGACTCGGAACTCCCACTGTTCCAGCTGCTGCACCAGCTGCTTCATGACGGGCAGGTGAGTGTACAGTTCAATCTGACCTACGTGAAGAACATGACAGGCCTGTTACAAACAGGAGATCCGTGAAAGCATTAATCACAGGAAAGAACTTTTCCGGTAAGGCAGTTAAGAAAAAAAAAAAAAAGCTGTTAATCTCTAGTACCCCCAGAAGAATATACTGTTTCGCAAGGAGTCTTATCCTCTCTCAAAGCTGTCACAAAACCCAAGGTCCTGCCACCAAGGGAATCCCAAGGAACCGATTCTGTTTTTTGTAGAAAATGAGGTTCTCAGGCCTCCCTGGTGGCATAAGGGGTTAAGTCTCAACACTATGAAGCTGTCGGCAGCCACTGCAGCACGAGTTCTATCCCCGGCCAGGGAGATTCCCACATGGCGCAGCAGACCTCCCCAGTCTCCCCGCTGCTCCCCTCAGCAGTGTACTTTGGCAGCTCCGCCTGTTCTGCTCCCCACCCTGTCTCTGGTGAATCCTCTCACCACCCCACACCTCTGGCCTACACCCCAGTTCTTGTATGCATAAATAAATCTTTAAAAGAAAATGAGGTTCTCACACTTCAGTTTGTGCCGACCCAAAGCGAGTGCCATTGAGGTGTGTAGAGTTGGGGTATTCATGGAGCTGGACACTCGGGCCTGAGGCACCTTTGTGAGACCTAGTGTGTGTAGTGGAAAGCAAAGGGAAAAGGTGGGACCCCCAAATGTTCAAGAGGCTCAAGTCTTTCTTTTCCTTATCTAAGAGCACATAAATTTATGGGACAGGAGCACAGCAGGAGAAAACATGTCCACAAAGCAGCGATGTTTTCAGTGATACGGTGGGTGCTGCGGGCCTCAATACAGCATAAATAGGTGCCGTCTCCGTGCGATTCTCACAGGCCCAGCTTGGTTCTCCTCCATGTCTCCTCTTGAAATTGTACCTGATTTTATGACCAGTTTTCATCCGAATCCACTGGGGAATGGGACGAGTCTGTTTTGTTTGGCAAGGAATCGCTTGATCCTACAAGTCTTGTGAGAAACATGGCGAGGAAGAGGCCAGCGCACCAGCCCGGCGGCAGAAGGCAGGCGTGAGAGAGGCTCAAGTCTAAAACTCACAACTTGGCTTAAGAAGCAGACCTAGTCAGTCTCACCTCACTATAGTCCCGCCCGGTTCCTGGGCTCCAGTAACCCCCCTGGGTTACTTGGCCTTCCTGACACGCGCCTCAAGGCCTCTGGCACGCCATGCTCTCAGCCTGGACAGTCTCCTTCACCCTCACCCTATAACCCAGCTTCGAGGCCACATGATCAGACGCCTCCCCTAACCACCCTGTGATGTGACGGTCTGTGCTATGCCTGCAGGACACCTGTCACAGGTGAATGTCAAATAAGCACGAGGGTGATTTTTGTTTTACCGTCTAGCACTCCCACTTGACTGTGAGCTCCAAAAAGGCAGAGCTCACGGCAGTTGGGCTTTCCATGGTATTCCCAGTTGGCCAGGTTAGCAGTTAACTCAATGCGCGAATTAGCACCAACCAAAACGAGTCTCGTCCCTTCCTATGGCAGAGCTCAGAGCTACATATGCTCTGCTTTTTCTGAGAACGTGACTTCACTCAAATTGCTGGTTTACCTGGACAGTCAAAAAGGATGTAGTCGTCCTCCACGTGGCCAAGGCAGTTTTCCAGCCAGTCAAAATTATTAGCAAAGTACTCCATGCAAAACACCAGTCCCCCATTGGGGCCAAACCGCAGAGAATCATCCTCCATCACGTCATCCACCTCAATCAGTTCCCGGATATCTGAAAAGGACAGACAGGGCCCACAATATAAAAGCATTCATTCATTTGGGCCTCCCTGGTGGTGCAAGGGGTAGAGTCTCAGCACTACGACGCTATCGGCAGCCACTGCGGCACTAAGTTAGATCCCCCGCCAGGGAGCTGATCCACATATGGCGCAGCAGACCTCTCCTGCCTCACCCGCTGCTCCCCTCAGCAGTGTATTTCTGTTGATCTGCCTGTCCTGCTCCCCACTCTGTCTCTGGTGAGTCTTCTCACACACCCTACCCCCACACTTCCGGCCTACATCCCAGCTCTTGTCTATATAAATAAATCTTAAAAAAAAAAGCATCCATTCAAAAACTCTTATCCTCATCAATAATCATTAACAATTATGTAAGAACAACTCACATGCATGATATTATCTCTGTACATGGCTATTCATTATAGCAGTGTCCATGGGAACTAATTCAACTATTGTACTGCCAGGCAACGGAATCCTATGCAGCCATAAAAAAGGAGAATTCTTTAGGTACTGATATAATACAATCTTCCAGGTGTATTGCTAGGTGTAAGGTGCAGAACTCTGTGTAAGAATGTTATGATTTGTATTTTAAAAAAAGAAAGATTCACCACACATACATAACAATACACAAATATGATTTTGTGTGCAGAGTCTCTATGGAAAGACATTCCAGAAATGGTCAACATTGGCTGCTTCCAGGGAGGGGAGTCCACCTCCTGCCATAGACCTGAGAGGGAGACATTTTCCTGCACAGTTATGCTTCTGTAGCTTTTGCATTTTGAACCATGTGAATATACATTATCTATTCTAAAGCAAATTAAATCAACCCAAACAAAGAAAAACAATAACTACTTCTAAATGGGCTGACCTAAGGGAAGCTACTTATACTCTCTGAGCCTCACTTCCCTTTGTTAATGAACTGGAGTGGTGGGGAAGTCAAATATCGTGGGCGAGAAGGACGAGGACTACACGAGATAACACAGCTAAGTCACCTACGGTGGAGGCTTAACACATTCTGGTCTATGTATGGTTCTCTTTTACTGCTCCCTCTTGGAAGTCAGTATTTATAATGTCACTGTAGGTTTTTATCTTTGCATTTAAACCTACACTCTCTGTTCACAGAGAACTGTGCCTCACCCATTTATTGTCATGTGTATATGCGTAAAATCTTCCTACAACTTTACCCAAGGATAACCTCTGGCCCAAGTGCAGCTAATAAAATGAATCTTTTGATGACTCAAGAGTTCTAATCAGTCAGTAAGACATTTAGACCACAAGTGGTGTGAACACGGGGATGGGGGAGTGAGGGGTTGTCACCTGCATACAGAAGCAGAGAAAGTCAGTCTGCAAGCAAGAGAAAAGAGAAAGCCTCTGTTCCTGCTGTTTTTGATGTCTGAGGGTCTAGTCTCTCATTAAGCCTTGCTCTTAGGGCCTCCCTGGTGGCCTAGAGGTTCAGTCTCAGGGTTATCACCACTGCTGCGGCCTGAGGTTTTACCCCCGGCCAGGGAGCTTCCCACATGGCGCAGCAGACCTCTCCTACCTCTCCCGCTGCTCCCCTCAGCAGTGTATTTCAGTAAATCTGCCTGTTCTGCTCCCCATTCTGTCTCTGGTGAATCCTCTCACCATCCACACCTCTGGCCTACACCCCAGTTCTTCTACGCAAAAATAAATTTAAAAAAATATATACATATATTTAAAAAGCCTTCTCAGATTTTTTAGGGGCCCCTGATTTCTCCTATTAAATCCTCTTTACTTATGTTAGCGTGAATACATTACATTGGTTGCAACCAAACCATCCCAGAGCAACACAATGTTTTCCTCAAGACGACTTTTCATACTCCTCCTTTCTTCAACCTGCTTTGGCCTTCCTGCCTCCACTCTGCACTCTCAGATGGTGACCGCATATGTCATTAACGTAAGTCAGAAAGCAACAAAAGAGAAGGTCCACATTCTTCTCACCAGTGTTAGCTGGTGCCGTCCACCTTGCCTTCCTACCTGTCACAATGAAAGAAACACCACACGCTTGGCAAAGACAGACCCTCCATACCTATGAGGGAGCCCTTCTTCTTTCTCGTTCTTGGGATTACTCCTGCAAGTTATTTCCACTCTCCAGGACCTTCGGTTTCTTTCTACTGGACCATTCGCTTCAGTATACATTCATGACTGGAATTACCATCTCTAACCTTAAAACGAAACCTCCCTTGACCTGACCCTCCCCCTCCAGCTAAGATCTGTTGCCCTGATTCTTTTCCAGCAAAACTTCCTCAGCAGGTTGCCTCCTGTCAGCACCCCCACGTACCACCTCTAATTCAGTCTTCAAATCTCTGCAACCCGGCTTTACTCCCTACCACTCCACTGAATCACTAGTCACAGTCACCATCAACTCCAAATCCCCAAATCTAACAGTCCCTCCTCTGTGCTCATGTCACACAACTTCTCACCAGTATCTGACTTGCCCATCCACCAGCTCTTTCTTAAAACATTCAGTCTGTCGGCAGTCCTTCTCCACAATCCACACTACATGTCATGTCCAATGCTTATTCCAAACTAAATGTATTTATAGCTTGGAAGTCAGCGAGACAGGAAGGAAGGCAGGGAGAGTGTCTGTCTTGTTCTCTGTTATAACCCTGGTGTCTGGGATAAAATAGGTGTTCCACAGACATTTGAATGGATAAATTAATGTAATTTTAAAACCCAAACACTTATAGAATATCAGCAGGATTCCAGATCACCATAGCAGGACTGAATCAGCATGAAAGGGAGAAGGGAAGGTGGTGAGGGAGGAAGGAGTCGCCTCAGCCTTAATTTTTGTATTAATGTCCAAGAAAGGAAACTGTCCTACACACCTCAACATGAGTGGATGTCACCACATGACACTCAGCTCATGCTGTTCACCATGGCGCAGGGGACCAGTCTGTTTTTCAGCCTTTGTGCTGAGCAGTCAGCACTCACTGCCTCCCCAGCTCTTCATTTTTCCTGCAGGAAGGGGAAAGCTCTGCTCAGTACTCACCAGCCATCACAGGGTAGTTGAAGTGCTCTGCGGCTGGATCCAGGTTGACCACCTGGACAGAGCGGTTGAGGGCTTCACAGTGCTGGACCATGGTGGCGCAGTAGGTGCTCTGCATGTGACAAGGCAGGAGGGTCAGGGCAAAAGGCTACAATCCCTGCATCTCCAGGATGCTTAGCACACAGTATTTTAAATGACAGGTCACACACCTATCCTCTCAAATAGTCTATAGGCTCTGGGTAGACAGAAGCTATGTCTTACTCACAAGGGTACTTCCTGCACCCAGAACAGGTCAAGCCTGGGAACAATGTGTTTGTTAATTTAAGATCTGAGGCCACACAACATCTCCAAAGAAACTCTAGTGTTTCTCACACTTCTGTTATTTGATCAATACCTTCACCGTTTCTACCATATTTGCATGTTGCAAACATCATTCCCTTAATTTACAAGCAGGAATGACTGGTTCCACAGGACAGGTGGCTGTACCAAGACACTCCAGGAACAGGGACAGGGACAAGCCAATAATGAGAGAGAAAAAAAACATATGCTTACAAGAAAAAACTGCATCTCTATTAGAAACCCCAAAAACAGCTATATTTATCAAAGCCTGAAGGTGATCATAAACCTTCAAAACACTTTTGGCACTAGCTAAATACAATTGCATGCCAAAAGCTTGAGTCTAAGATCTGCTCTCTGAAAAGTCTTGGGGGATTAAAGAAGTGTTGAAGATACACTAGCCCCAATACAAACTGAAGGAGAACTGAAAAGAGAGCAACTTTCTACATATGATTTAGGGTTCATTAATAATGTCAGACCCCTATAGCATCTAAATTCACATAGAGGAAGAAGGATTGAAGTATGGCAGAAAACAAGGTAGCCAGTACAGATGTGGATTTAAAGGGCTGTACACACTCAAACCTACATGTTATAAGTCAATATTACTTCCAAAAATAAGAATTTGTATAAAAGATTAAAGTAAGAAAAAACAAAATCATCTCCAATTCCAGAAATCCACGTCTCAAGCTCTAAGAAGCAGTGATTAAGGAGACTCCTCCTTTACCCTCTTGGGAGTGAGATTGGGCTGGATCCTGGATTCAAATTCCAGCCGTCACTTACTAGTTGAGTGATCTTGGGCAAAGAACTTAACCTGTCGGGGTTCCATTTCCCCTTGTGTGAGATGAGGATAACAGGACAGCTCCCAGAGCTGTTACGGAAAGAAGCCGAGGCCTTCAGCGCCGTATACAGGACATAAGTACACAATAAACATTAGCCACGATCATTACTTCTCTTCCAAAACAACAACAAAAAGGACGCCGAGGCCCAGACTGCAAAAGCGAGCTGCCCAGCATCTCCCGGGCCCCGACACACACACACACACCCGCCGGTGCCCCCCTTAAACTCCGAATCTCCTCGCCTCTCATGAACTCCGACTTGTTTCTCCTTCTCCCGCCAAATTCTCACCTTCCCGCTGCCCGCGGGTCCCATGACCAGCTGCGCATACCGAGGCATGCCGACTCCTCCGGCGCCCGGTGCGGCCCGGCCAGCCGTACAGCTCAGAGTCACACCGCCAAGATCCCCTTCGCGTGACGTCCACTGAGTTCCGGTAATAGGACACGCGAACCAATCGCAACCCAAATTCCCCTCGAGCTTGCGTTCGGCCACACCCCTGGCTACGGAGCGTCCCGCGGGCCAAATCTCGTGTGCAATGTGCGCTACGGAAGCGCGGTAGAGAGAGGCCGGAGTGTTTGCGCATGCGCAGAAATAGCGGGCGGCTCGGCTGTTGGGATGCTACCCGATCCTCGTTACCTTGGCGATAAACGGCTAACGGCTAACTCGGCTTTCTTGCGCCGGGTGCTTTTTGGGCCTTGGCTGGCGGACTGATGTTTAATCTGCAGAGTGACAATCGAGATGCAAAGTTGGTGCACATGTGCCGAGTGTCTGGGTCACAGAGGTGGAAGGTCCCTGTTGTTTCGGGGAACACGTGTAGTCCCTGCCCGTGACTCCTCTTCCACAAAAAGACAAACGTGCCGGCGCGCGGGCCGCTGGAGCGCTCCCGCCCCTCCTCCAGTCGAACCCTAGGATCGCGGCTCTGCCCGCCCCGCTCTCCCGAAGCCGTTCGGGCCGTGTCCGGACCGCCTCGGAAGGGGCTCGAACCCGGCGTCGGCCCCTGCGGCCGCGGTCTCGCCGCCTGACGCACGCGTGCTCACGGGCGGGGACCCGGCCGGCTGCTCCCCACTCAGCTCGCGGGCGAGACCGGGCACCTGCGAGGCGATGCCCGGCCAGGGCCCGGTGTCCGACTGGACGGAGGGCAGCCCTTGCGCAGAGTCCCCCGCCGAGGCCACGGGCGAGGGCGGCGGCGGTGGCGGGTGAGGCGGCGGGACCTGGAGGGTAGGGGTCGGGCGGCCGGCCCCGGGCGCGATCCCCCGCTAGGCGGGAGCTGGTCGCGCCCGTGGCGGACCCCCGCTGCCCTGGAGTGAGAGGAGGGGAGGATCGTGGTTGTGGGCCGGGCTGGGAAACATGGCAGCCGCGGACTGCTTAAGGGAAGGGCTTCTGAGGGAGGCTTAGGAGGAGGGTGGGGTGCCGTGCCGTGACGGGCTGAGGGCGGTGACTGCGACGGTCGCCTGCGCGGTGTATCGCTGTGCCCCGCGGGGGCGCTGGAAACCTGCTGAAGGGACTGCGGTCGGGCGAGGGATCGCAGCTCCAAGGGCGTCGAGGGAGGGCCGAGCGCCGTGGCTCCTTGCAGGACTTCCCAGCCAATCAATCAATCAATCAATCGGTTCCCTGCGTGTGACTTTAGCCACCTTTGTGCCCATGGGCTTCAGAATCGCCTGGGACACAGATGACTGTGAATATTAAGACGCCTCGATCTTGACGTTTTCTTCACACACAGCTTCTTCCCTTCATAAGCCCATTTCATGTCGAGCAGGTTTTGCTATTCTGTCCTGGGCTTTTACTTGCTGAAGTCCCGGAGGTGTTACCTCCTCCTGCCTACTGTAGTTTACTCCCTAAAAGTGAGCGCTGCAAGCTGGTCCCTCTCCAGATTCAGCCCGCAGTCCTGGCTCCTGCTCCCGCTGCACCCAGGGTCAGCTTTATTTATTTATTTTTTGTTCTTACGTATTATCTGGTGGATTGAAACCTTCTTAAAGATAGGATGGAGTCTTGTGTTTTCTTTACATCTTGGTGCTTAACAAAGTGCAGGATCCTCCCTTCAGGAGACGGCTGAATTCTTGGTCTTTGAATAAACTGCAGGAAGAGGGGAGAAGGATGTTTCATTTTAATTTGAGAAAAGCAAAAATGGCCTTGTACAAAATTAGAAACATTCCAGACCAATTTATCAGTTCCAGCACCTTACTTATACCCAATAAGAACAAGATAGATGTTCCCACGCCCAAATTACTTTATTAAAAGTAAAGAGAGCGAGAGAATATGGTTAGCACGAGAGCCCAAATTTCTTTAGGAAGGTGATTGTGGGAATTTGATTAGGAGGCTATGAAAGTAAGCATGAAAAAGACTTAAAGAGGGTGCAACGGCTTAAGCACAGCACAATCAAGCTATCCAGAGCCACTGCAGCACAATTTTGATACCACACCAGAGAGATTCCCACGTGGTGCAACAGACCTCTCCTGCCTACCCCCGCTGCTCCCCTCAGCAGTGTACTTCAGAATATCCGCCTGGTCTGCTCCCCACTGTCTCTGGTGAATCCTCTCACCACTCCACACCTCTGACCTACACCCCAGCTTGTATGCACAAATAAATAAATCTTTTTTAAAAATGACCTATTAAAAAAGACTTCAAGAAAATCCTTGCTAGTGTGGTACAAAATCTCATATCCACTTTGAAAGTCTGGAATCATTAGAATATAACCAAAATTTAAAAATTTGCAAGATATTCTGTCTCCTGGAAACATGTACAGTAAAAAACATGCAATTCTGTCCTTTTAAATTTAAAATACTTTCTTTACTGCTTATAAAACTGTCATTTCTTACATATTCTTTACATCTTTTTTTTTTTAACAGATCAGTTGGATATTCTTATTACCAGAATTCTAAAGGTACTGGTAAGTAGAGCTTATAAGGCAGATAATATGTATAAATAACATGCTCAGAGAAGCCAATTTTGCTATAACTACTTACACAATGGAGTTTTAAAAATAGACTTTATTAGCATTCTTGGTGAACTTAGTCTTTTAAGATTCCAAAGAACAATTCAGCAAGTTCTTTCTCTTCTGTCTCACATCAAGTATTTTAAAAAGAGTATTTCAGAATAAAAATGACTTGAAAAGAATTGTATTTATAACTGATGATGGTTGAAAAGCACAGAGCACAGCCTGGGGTTTATACACAGATTGAAGAAAAAAAATTCTAAATTGATTAGCTTCGAAGAACATAAAATATTTCTTAGTGCTGATATTTTCCTCTCGCTTGAAATGAAGAGCAGACCCCCCCCCCAGGTCTCTCAATATTTTGGGGGGTGGGAGAAACAATTCAATTCAATGATGTATAAATATGGAAATTTTCCTTGGAAAATTTCTACTTCTTACAGTTACCTAGGAAACACACATATATATGTGTGTATATACATGTATAAGTATACATATCAATAACGGGGTTGTTTTAAAATGTGTATTGCATTATGGGGTCCTTTAGATTTCCTCACCAAAATTCTTACTGAATTTTAGTTAAATGTAGAAACGAAAACGTAAAACAAAATCACTATAATTAACACTTTGCAGATATGGAGGGAAATAATAAATTCTAACAATTATCAGTATATGAGGTAGATTGATTCAGTTATATAAAAGCAAAATTTATTAACAACTATCAAAATCAAAATGAAAAGTCAATATATGCAGGACCCTACCCATACAAAAACAGCACACATATATGCTCAGTATAAACTCTGAAAGATGATATGTCAAAATGTTTAAAAATAATTGCTACTGGGTGGTGGGATTAAATTTTTAAAAAATTTACACTTACTGTACTTCACAAATCTGTAATGAACGTTTATTGCTGTTGATAATGGGGGGTGAGAGAGGGACATTGGGCCAGTCCCAAGTGTTTTATTTTTTCCTGTGTTTGGACTTAAGGTCTCACTTTGTTTTTTTTTTTTTTTAGATTTTTTTTTTTTAA
>PVIJ01000159.1:261076-370189 GCA_004024925.1 Scalopus aquaticus
TGGGGTACAGGCCAGAGGCGTGGGGCGGCGAGAGGGTTCACCAGAAACAGAGTGGGAAGCAGCACAGGCAGATCAGAAACACACTGCTGAGGGGAGCAGCGGGCGAGGCAGGAGAGGTCTGCCACGCCATGTGGGATTCTCCCCGGCCGGGCGTCGAACTCGCGTCGCCGCTGCCGACAGCTCCACAGCGCAGTGCTTAGCCGCTGCGCCACCGGGGAGGCCCCTCACTTTGTTTTTTAATACAAGCACTACAGTCATCTCCTGACAGAGCATCTAGATGTTATGTTGAATCTGATTTACCACCACTAAAATTTGAAGCCTCTAAGGCAACAAGTAAAACCCATTTTTCAACAACTGATTTACTATTCACCCTAATAATAAGCTAGATTTCCATAATAATATACTATCAATTCATCAAAATTAGTAATTTTTATTAAATTTTTTTCTTATATCATTGTAGTCCCCATAGTTCTTCCACCACAGAATCACCTGTGACCCATTAATCACCACATTCCCTTGTGTTCATCCCTCCCGTTTTGCACTCCCTCCTGCCCCCAAAATTAATAGCTTTAAAAAAAATTTGCATTTAGAGATTTAACAAAAAGTCACGAGAATAGTACATAGAATTCCAAGATCCTTTCATTGTGGTTCCTTCAAATGTTAACACTGTCTATATTATGTTTAGTCTGAGTGGTTTAAGTTGCAGACAAGATGCCCATTTATCCCTAACTATTTCCAACTATGTATTTACTTTAGAAAATTATCTTAATCACATTTACATTTCTCACAAAATGTCAAAGTCAGGAAATTTGAAAGAATAACCTACAGACCTTATTGAGATCTCTGTTGTTCCAATAAAACCCTTTATAGCAAAACAAAAAATAAATTCCAGCTTATTCATGTTCTCACATTTCTTAGTTTCCTTAGCTGGAACATTTCTGGGTCTTTCTTTGTATTTCACGACATTGGCATTTTTGAAAACTGGAGACCAGTCATTTGGATTTGATGTTTCCTCCTAATGAGGTTCAGATTTTTTGATGGGAGCAGGGATCCCACAGAAGTGGTGCTAAATCCATCTTGGTTCATTTTGTAAGGAGACACCTGCTGTGGATTAGTCCCTTACTGACCATGTTAATTTTGATCATTTAGTTCTGGTGATGTCTGCCAGCTGTCACAGATGTAAAGTTTCTGCTTTAGCTTTTGTAGATATATATTATGGGAATATATGAGACTATGTATATATCCTGTTACTCCTCAGACTTTCATCCATTGGTTTGTCTTTCATTTTTAACTAAATCAGTTATGATGATGATGGCTAGAAATAGGTGATTTTTCTAACCCTGTCATTCATTCTGCATTCTTAAAGTCGGCTTCCTATTATAAAGAGCATTCCCTTTTCTGCCGTTTACTTACATATTTGTATCAATGTGAACTCGTGAATTCTTATTTTACTCAGTAACTTGAATCCTTGAGTACAATTACTTCTTTTGGGACTCAGATTATCCCAAATTTGACCAGTGGAAACCCTGTAGAGATGACTCCTGTGCCCTTTTTGCCCTCATTAGCCACTGAGCACTGTCTTACTTTTTACTACAAATTGTGTGTTGTTTGTTTGGGGTCTGAATATATTTCTTTATTAGGACTCTCCTAAGACACATTAGCACTGTTCTTCTGAAGTGATAAAGAAGTCATACATTTAACCCACATCACAACAGGAAACAGGATAAGGGCTCTTAGGGTTAGTACCAAGTAGCCACTGAAGAAATCTCCCTTCACCAAAGAGAGGCTGTTTCCTTGGGTTCCATCATCTCTACTGTGGCATCCAGTCTGTTCTCTGTGAATTTCCCAGAATCCTTCATTCCAGCACCAGCTGACCCTTGCCACACCAGATTCTTTCAAGACCTAGATAAACTGCCCCTGGGCCCACTTGCCCAGGTCACCTCTGGACAATCTCTTTGGTATTCTGCTATCCCTCCCCCAAACAGACTATCACATTGCTAAAAGTAAAAAGCAGGGGAACATACACCTAGCAGCCTTCCCAATGACACATAACTCACTCAGTCATATAAACACGTAGGAGATGATTCTGTCTGCCTGGCACAAGGGATGCAGTGGATGGTTTTTACTCCCATGCCCTGCACACACACAGTGGGAAGTTAGGGCCTGAAAGCTAGAACCAGAGCTAGCTCCTGGCTCTTCCTGCTTTAAATGGTGTCACCACTGTTTCCACCTGTTCTGGGCGTTGGTTCACTTCTCAAAAGGGAAGAAAGGATGGTAGAGAGAGGGCATAAAGGGAGATCTGGGGGAGTGGTGTGGGGGAGAAGCCTGAAAACAAGACAAACACAATATAAAAATGCAAAAAACAGATCCACTGCTATATTATAACAATAGAGGTGGCTGAAAATATTACATGCTAACAGAGACCATGAGACAGACAATCTCGGAGAGCCATCAGAGGAGCAGGGCAGAGGCCCTCAGTTTAGATCATGCCTTCCAGTGGACTGCTGAACAGATTGGGTCTGCTGCTTCAGTTGTGAGCCTTCTTTGTGACAGAACAGGCTTGCTGCCGGGCCTTCTTGGAGCACACCAATGTGTAGGGCACTTTCTTGTCTTCCCCAGCAGCTGGAGCATGATCTCTCAGGACTCAGCAGCGTCTGCAGCCATCATAATGAACTCAGAGATGTCTCATGAGAGTTTTAGTGGCCTCACTGGTTCGTTTCTGAAGCTGCCTATAGTTACGTGGTTGCTGAACAAGGTCCATTAGTTTCTTTGTGAGGTGGCCATCTGAGAGGGCACAGGCCTTTGGATTTGTGTCAACCTCAGTCATGGTGTTTCTGCCCCTCAAAGAGCCCAGCCGCTGTCTTGGTACAAATTGTTGTAATACCTCTGTCCTTAGACTTGGAGGTGACTTTCTCCAAGTAGCCTGTGGTAAGCAGGATGGTCCCCAAAGATATCTGCACCTTAATCCCTGGAACCCGCAAATATGCTATGTTGTGTGGCAAAAGGGCCTTGGCAGATATAATTACATTATGGCCCTTAAGATAGAGATAGTAAGCTGAATTTTCTGGGTGAGCCAACCTGATCACATGAACGCTTCAAAGAATTTTCTGGCTGAAGCTAGGAAGATGCAAGCAAAGAGGAAATGAGACAGATATGAACTGTGAAAAGACCTTCATACCTCACTATTGACTTGAAATGAAGAGGAAAGATGAAGGGCTATCAGGAAGCTGTGACTTCATTCCTCTATCTGCAAGGAATTGCATTCTGCCAACATGAATGAGCCAGCAATCAGCTTCTTGTCCACCATCTCCAGAAAAGAGGCTAGGCAAACTGACACCTTGATTTCGGCCTTGTGAGATTCTAAGCAGGGAAGCCAACTGACTCAGAACAATGAGACAATAAGTGGGCATTGGTTTAAGCCACTAAAGTCGTTTTACCTTTTTGTTTTTAAAGTGGAGAATAGTATAGTATTTAGAAACCAAGATCTGGATCTTATTTGTGCTCATTAGTAATGAATTATTGCTTCGGGTCTCTCACGGGACAGAGCAGGAAATGAAATGTGGAGTGCACACATACATTTGAGCACACACATACCTCCCCACACATCTATATCCACTTCTGTAGATCTTCCTAATATGTGTATTGAAACTCATGAGTTCACACTGATTAACTCCATGATCAGTGAACCCTGATCTAAGAGGGTTCATTCCTGCTCACCTGCTCACCTATCTCCTGCTTTCCTGGTGCCCTGGGATGGCGGCTGCCTCCCACTGACTCATTGCGAACCTGCCCCCTCCCATTTCTGGAATTTGTAAATAATAAATCTTGGATTTTGTTTCCTTTGTGAGGCTATATGCTTGGATAATGAGGGCGCTACCTGCTGACCCCAGTGGGTGGCTCGTGAGTTCTCACTCAGCAGGCATAATCTGCATATTTTTAATTTAATACATCAGTTTAGGCCCACAATTGTATATACTACTACATTTTGTTTGTCCATTCACCTGTCTATCAGTTCTTTGCGGTATATACCCAGATGTAGAATTGCTGGATCATATGGAAATTGTGTTTAATTTTTTGAGGAACCACAAGTTTCCACAGCCAATTTATATCAAACTCAAGAAAATACAAACTATGGTGGTAGAAAGCTTTTCAGTGGTTTTCTAGAGAGAGGGGGGTAAGAGGAGAGAAAGAGAGTGCTACAAAGGGAGCATTCCTGATTAAAATTTGCCAGTTTTTCTCAAGCTGCTAATGAAGTTTATACCCTAAATTAACTGGTCTCAATATGTCTGAAACTGAAAACTAGTTTCCATTCTTCTGGGAATACGCCTCAACCTTTATTTTTATTATAAGACGATTCCTTTAATCTACCCATTACAGTATTTAAAACTGAAATTATGTAAAAATATATTTTAATAACTTTCTGTAATGTATCTCATTCTTACATTGCCTCATTAAAGGGATAAAGTTTGTGTTTTTCTGGGTCTGATACAGAATAGAATTTAATAATAATAAAAATATTACTATAAATCCTTAAAGTATAAATCTGCATGTATATTCTTGTTTAGTATGGTCTGACGTACAATACTCTAAAAGAGTATTCTGGGTTTGCATCTTAGAAAAAAAAAGTTTGCATCTTAACTAGTTCAAAATAATATAGTCCATATATAATGACTTTATATATATATATATATATATACACATATATATATACACACACATATATATAGTAAATATGGATATCTTAAATTTTTATGCTCTAAAATCAAATGGCATATCGTACAGTCTAACTCCTACTAATCTAGGATAATCACTGACATCTAAGTATATAGATCTTAATAATTAGTCAGCTGATCTTTGCTCATGACACTCACATAATAATGTCCTTGCCTACAGATAGAATCAAAGATGGACACAAAGTGAACTCTCATATTGCCAAGTTGCAAGAGTTATGGAAAACTCCTCAAATTCAAACAATTCACATCCCTAAATCAATGACGGATATGTCCTTTCTAAAGGTATGCTAATCAACTGCCAGTACTTTATTTAAAAATCATCTTTGCATTCAAGTATGAATTTTTTCTTGAGGGTAAAACTACCTTAGGAGAAGTTACTTGCAGAAGACAAAGTACACCAGCAGTTGCTAGGAGTCCATTAATAATTGCTGGGTAAGCTCATGAGTGAATGTAAGGGTATTACTATAGAGTCCTCTACCATAAAAGTTCTCTCAGGGCCTTATATGGTACTTTAGATTTAATGTACGTTTACTCAGGAATCTCAATGCCCTAAGCACAAGATGTTTGAGAGGAGTTCCATTCTAGAGATAGAAGCTCAACCTCATAAAGATTTTGCACAAGGTTTACAAAAGTAGAAGCCAGCAAGTAAATTTTGTAACTGTTGACCTGCATTACCTATTAAATATCATAGCTGCCAGAAGTATCCTCCCTAGTACAAAGCAAATTAGAGTTACTAAAGATTTGTGCAATCTGGTAAATTTTTTTTTGTGTAGAAAAACTGGGGTGTAGGCCAGAGTTGTGGGGGGTGAGAGGATTCACCAGAGATAGAGTGGGGAGCAGAACGGGCAGATTAACTGAAATACTGAGGGGAGTGGTAGGAAAGACAGGAGAGGTCTGTTGCGCCATATGTGGGTCAGCTCCCTGGCCGGGGATTGAACTCAGGCCATAATGGTGATAGTGCTGAGACTTAACTCTTAGGCCACCAGGGAGGTCCACAATCTGGTAAATTTTTCTAATCAACATTTTGAATTTTCTCTGCACTTACTGCATATTCATTTGAGTAAGTCCTGTGTGTATATACACATGCATATATAGTGGAGTCTTGTAGCATAGGTGAGCATTTTTTCAATTTAAAGCCAGCAAGTAGTAAAAATATTAATTAAAATTGTATCAGTGACCAACAGACTGTCCAACACAGACAGTTATTTTTCTGGTGCTGGAAGACTTTTTTTTTTCTGGTTAACACTAAGAGTATTTCGGTTGCTTTTAGGTACCATGTTATGGCTCAAAAATCCTATTTAGAAGGCAAAATACTGCCTGAGTGGCACATGGGGAACTAAGACTTGCTGACAGAATAGCAGAGTCTCACATTCCTCAATTTAGGGCAGCGGTTCTCAGCCTTCATAGAGTATCAGAATCGCTGGGGAGAAAATGCCATGCAGTCAGTCGCTGCACTGTTTAAACGGCATTTCTCGCTCTCTTTTTTGGCCATATTAATATAGTGGAATTTGCATGAGTAAAATATACAGATGGTACAACCCTCCTGAACACTCATCTTTTCAGATAGAATATTGCCAATCTCTTCTGCAATGCAGCCTGTAAACCTTGTTCTGTCTTTCAGCATCCAGACCTCACCACAGGCCAGAAGCGTTACCTGTGCAGCTTTGCTAAGATCTATAATGCGAACTATCTGAGGATGCTAATGAAGAGACAGTACATGCATGTGATCCAGCGCAGCTCACAAAAGCCAGGCAGGTGCACCTCTCCAGTTAGTTTCTCGCTAGTTCTCATGAGAGCCTTCTAACAGAGGTGATTTCTATGACAGGTGTCCTCACTCAACACAGGAGCCGTCTCAGCTCTCGGTACTCACAGAAGCAGCATTATCCCTGCACTACATGGCGACACCAACTGGAGAGAGAGGACTCAGAGCCTTCTGCTATGGCAGCTATATCTGCACCTGAAATGATCAGACAACATTCCCTTTGGAGTCCAGTGAGAAACAAAGAAAGGTCTGTTTCTTATTGTTTAAAAGGAGGAAATATACCCCAATTTTATTTGCAGGGCAGCTAAGTAATACTGCTTTCCCTAATAGTCACTTGCTAAATTCAGAATAGGTTGGACTAAAAGCACGAAAGGATGTTGTCTTATAGTCTCTTTACTGAACAGACACATCTAAAAGATATGCCACATCTTTTAGAACTTACTTCATAAAATTGTAAAAATTTTTCATCAACTAGAGGTATGAAAGACTACCTTTTCCCAAATTCAAAATACAAACATTTCTAAAAGGAAGAAGCATGTGTTTGATTCTACACAAGGGGATGATGTAAAACAAAAATGGGGGAAAAAATTAAGAAGGCTCATTATTCAACCTGCACTACAATAGTTAGCTTTGCATTTCAGGGTTACTAAGTCATGGGCCAAAAGGGTCTCTTTTGATGGCAGCTTAGTAAAAAGAATTTGTATGGCCTTCCACATGCATTAGGTAACCGCTCACTTTGCTAACTCCAATTAAGATATTTCTTTTTCTTATAGTTTAAAAACTGGATGTGCTTCTAAAACAAGATGTAAGTCACTGAAGATATTTACAAAACCAGGCAGAATGTTCATGCATTCAGGTAAATGTGGAATTTTTTACATGTGCCTTTTTAAAGTTTAAAAAATAATAAGCAAGTCATTTCATTTTCATTACATGACATTAATAAGTTTAAATGTGATTTGCTTTTATTGTTCCAAATAAAACTAAACATGAAATATAGTTTCTGCTTTCATGTAGAACACACTATTCAGGGGAGTAAGATTCAAGGTATTCCTATTTCTGAATAAAGATATTTATAATAGGAAGGTCAGAAACTCAACAGAGAATGAATCCAGAGCCATAAATGTGACTTTTTCAAACCAACCAGGTGATAGCAAAATTTTAGAGTAACTCAGAAAATCCATCTTGTGATCAGCAAGCATAAAGGATGCAAGTACAGACTATCACAAAATAAAAAAGGCAAGAGGAAGACTAAATAGTCAGAATTATTCCTCAGAATTGACAAAAGCAGTAAGGATTAAGTGGAAGTGAAATAATCTCCTAGTGAGTAGGGCAGTTAGGGCTTCTGTACCCATATACCATTGCTGTGACAGCACCACCCAGCTCTGCGGTAAATACCATATGGTGCCTATCCAAGAAATGAGGGCCATGGTAGGGGAGGAGATAAGTCTGATTCCAGAAGCTGGAGAACAGCACTTGCAGGGGCAAGTCCCTGCAGTCCTGAGAAGAGACGCAAAGGAACTAAAGGCACGTGGAGAATGCTGAAATTGTAACTGACCGCTTTAATGTCCCCCTAACCGAGAGATTTTGAAAAGCAAAGGTAAAATAGAATTTACTATAGTTACTTGCTTGGGATCTAGTACTGAGTACTATATTCTTTAAAAAGAGATTGAAATGAGGAAGAGGTGATTAACTTTTGGAAACAATGGGCAATTTGTTTTTGCTAAAGGCTTATTAATGAGGTAGGTCATTTTGAAGGTTCTAATATACAAACCTCAATTTTCCAGATGAAATACAACTTTTTCAAAACGGTCCATATAAACTCTTCTTTTTCCTTTAGTTTCTACTAATGATTCTGAGCCATATATGAATGAAGAAAAAAAGGAAGAAGATTTACTAAATAAGTGTATGCAATCAATGTCAATTGAAGAAAATGGAGAACATCTGATGTTAAATTGACAGTCTTATTTTGTGTATTAATGATGTGCCAAAGGTTGGGGGGAAGGGGCTGTGAATTGTATCCCCTCTCCACACTTAGGATAGTGTTATTATTCATCATTAAGTCATTAAGTCATTTTGGTTTGTTCAGAAACTTTTACAACAGTGCTGTAGGTTTGATGTAGTTTCATATACCATAATATTTGTGTGATAAGTTATATGTGCTTGTGTTTCTAGTAGATACAATTAAAATTTTTGTCACTTAAAACTGAATTATTTTTAATTCTCACAAATACATCATATAATTATTTCCTGTTTATAGTAAGTCCTAGAACAGCAGTATTAGACTATCCTACAAGTATTTTCTTGATAGGGCTAAAGAAAACTGAAATATTCTGAGACTGAATAGCATTTGGTAGAGAAAACACCCATGCTTGCAAAGTAGGTGCTCACTGCTTGAAAACAGCTTAAAAATAGAAATACCAATTTCCCTTTATGAAAATTTCCAAACACTTAGACACTCAAATTTAATTAAGTTGGGAATTTTTGTACTAATGAGAAGATTCTTTACATATTCACTTTAGTGTGCTTCTCTTCTAAATACATTAGTGTTTTAAAAACATTTTTTGTTCAACTTGAAAAATAGGAATAGGGGGATTTAATGCAACAGTCTGAAGAATCATTACTGACTTGATGTCTATATGGAGCATTATTTAGAAAATGAGTCCAACATTATGATTCAGTATGCTGTTAAGAAATGAGAGCTCTGAAAGCTCACCTTATCTACCTCATTCCTTTAATATGTGTCCAATTTCATTTGGTTTCTTTTATGGTTTGTTTTTTTTTTTAAGAATTTTATTTATTTATGTATACAAGCTGGGGTACAGGCCAGAGGCGCGGGGCGGCGAGAGGGTTCACCAGAGACAGAGTGGGGAGCAGAACAGGCAGATCAGAAATACACTGCTGAGGGGAGCAGCGGGCGAGGCAGGAGAGGTCTGCCGCACCATGTGGGATTCTCCCCGACTGGGCATCGAACCTGCATCGCTCGCGGCCGACAGCTCCACAGCGCAGCGCTCAACCACTGCTGCCACCGGGGAGGCCCTCTTTTATGGCTTTTTAAAAAAGTTTATCAAGAAAGTATAAATGAAAGGTAACTTTATTATTGGAGAAGAGAAAAATGTATACAAGAAGGTCTAGAATCTTTCTTCCCATGCACTACTTTTGTAATAAATTCCCAAGTATCAAGTTTGAAGATATTTACAAGGATAAATTTTTCATAACACGTGACCATTACTGTGTGGTGGACATCTTTTCATAGAAATCATATACATAAACTAAATATATTCTTATAGTTTACAAGAAGCTTAGAGCACTGTATTAACAGAAGATGATATATTTTACTGCAAAATATTATAAAAGTGATACAATTTTGTGGCTTTTAAATGTTTAATTACTTGATTTGAACAGGGGAATGAAAAAAAAAATCAACAGGACAGGCCTGGTTTTAAGATTTTTTGTATTCAATTCGTTCTACTTTCACGTCATCTCCAATTAGTTGATACACATAAGTGACAACTGTAGAAGCCTGGATATCCATCAACACAAATGAAGGAATAATGTTTCTGGAAGAAAATACAAATAATGTCAGTATTTTGTGCTAGAAGGCAACAGCACTATAAAATTTCAATTTAAATTCAAATAGAAACTGACTGGTATATACTAAAAAGAACAAACAGAAGACTGCCCCCAAAAAGGCTAGAATTATTTCAATGATTGATTGTACTTATGAAATGGCATGCATGCAATTACTAACTTTGATAAAGCCCCCAAATTCCCAAATTGCACACTCACGTTTCCAAGGCATTATATGCTCCAGTGGCAGAGCCTGGGTTAATGTAAAATTTATTTTCATGCTCAAATGCTTCAAATTTGTGTGTGTGTCCCGAGATAAGAATGTCCACATCAAACTGCCTCTGCAACAGAGCCAAGCTGGCCATATCTCCCCAGGGAATGACTTGGTGTCCATGGATCAAACCGATTTTGAATTGCCCAACAGTCACAACTTTCTGTTCTGGGTAATTCAGATTCTAAAATAAGAAACAGACAAAAATACATTTTAGAGATACTGAGTGAATGAACCGCCTGCTTAAATATTCAGTCTCATATGGACATTTTCAATACAGTGCCTCCAAACCCCAACACATTTATAAGACGATTGATTTCGCTGCAATCTCTGCAGCTGCAACTATGCTCAAAATATAATTTGTTCTAGAAAATTGGAATGTATCATGTAATTCCTTTACTATGATTATTTTTATAGAATATGGGTTCTTTTAGGCAAGCTGTAGAGAATAACTAATCCCCCAAATTTGTAATTTTCTTTTACTTAAGGGTCCTAAGCATATGGCCTACAAACTAGGGTGTGTTCAAATTATGTCGCAGGTTTTGAGAGTTACAGAGATGGCTTGGAGTAATAATGAGAGCTGACACTTACACAGCACTTAGTAGAAACCAAACATTATTCTAAGGGCTTTATAAATCTCAACCTATTTAATAATACAAACAATTCCAAGAATTAGATTTCTATTACAAGCTTCAGTTTATGGATGAGGAAACAGACTGAGAAGTTAAAATAACTTGCCAAAGGTCACAATCTATTAAATGGTTGAGCCAAGAACCAAGCCCTAGTAGTGTAACTCCAAGGTCTGTGAATTTAGCAAATGGAAGCAAACAATTTTAATTCTTGCTAATGAAGCCATCATTATACAAACAGAATTCCAAATATGTTTTTAGCAAACCAGACCTATATTCTAATTATTGATAAGAAGTCTGCCCCTTTCTTATTCCCCTATCCTTCACCTCCATGTCCCTCTGCTTAGCCAAACTCCTTTTAAAATTGAGAGAAAGAGAGAGAGACTGCCTGTTCAGTTTGGTATAAAGGGACCTCATTAAAGAGTACCAATGAAATAAATAATTTATGGAAAAGATTATTTTGGCAAAAAAGCCAAATATACTTTTTCATATTGGAGTCAAGTTTATCACACTAAATCATACAAAGTGAGCAATGACAGGGATCTTAAAATGATCTATTCCAATATATTTTAACATAGGCCAGAACAAAGATGTAATGCACCTAAAATCTCATTATTAACTAATAGAAAAAGCTGGCACTCCAGAATGCCTCGCTTAATTTTTCCCTTAAAATCAGGTTTATTGAAAATGGTGCTGGGAAAACTGGACTGCTACTTGCAAAAGAATGAAGCTAGACTACTACCTCACACCATGCACAAAAATAAACTCAAAATAGATAAAAGACCTGAATGTAAGGCCTGGAACCAAAAAGTACATAGAAGAAAATATAGGCAAAACACTACACGACATACATCTCAGTAACATCTTTAAAGACACATCCCTCAAAGCAAAGAAAGTGAAGGAAAAGATAAACAACTGGGATTACATCAAACTAAAAAGTTTCTGTACAGCAAAAGAGACACTACCCAAAACAAAGAGACACCCTGATTGGGAGAAAATTTTTGCACACAATAAGGGATAAAGGAATGATCACAAAAATCTACAAAGAGCTCACAGGACTCAACAAAAACAAAGTAAACAATCCAGTCAAAAAATGGGCAAAAGAGGGCCTCCCTGGTGGCACAATGGGTTAGCTCAGCGCTGTGGAGCTGGGGGTGGGGTGGGGGGAGGGGTTTCCATCGCAAGTGCCCAGCGGGGGAGAATCCCACAAGGTGCAGCAGACCTCTCCTACCTTGCCCGCTGCTCTCCTCAGCAGTGTATTTCAGTCCATCTGCCTGTTCTGCTCCCTACTCTGTCTATGGTTAACCCTCTCACCACCTCACACCTCTGGCCTGCACCACAGCTTGTATGCAAAAATAAAATAAGTCTTTAAAAAAAAAAAATGGGGGGCCTCCCCGGTGGCGCAGCGGTTAAGCGCTGCGCTGTGGAGCTGTTGGCAGCGGCGACTCGAATTCGATGCCCGGCCGGGGAGATTCCCACATGGCGCAGCAGACCTCTCCTGCCTTGCCTGCTGCTCTCCTCAGCAGTGTATTTCTGATCTGCCTGTTCTGCTCCCCGCTCTGTCTCTGGTGAACCCTCTCGCTGCCCCACGCCTCTGGCCTGTACCCCAACTTGTATGTATAAATAAAAAATAAATCTTTAAAAAAAAAATGGGCAAAAGAGCTAAAAAGCCACTTCTCCAAAGAAGAAATGAAAATGGCCAACAAATGCAAATCAAAACCACAATGAGATACCATCTTACACCAGTGAGAATGGCAGACATTAAAAAAACAGGCAACAACAAATGTTAGTGAGGATGTGGAGAAAAAGGAACTCTCCTACACCTCTGTGGGAATGCAAACTGGTCCAACCACTATGGAAAGCTGTGTGGAGGTTCATCAAACCACTAAAAATGGAGTTAACCATATGACCCAGCGATTCCACCCCTAGGAATTTACCCAAAGGATACAAAAACATTAATTCAAAAAGATACTGCATCCCTGTATTTATTGCAGCACTATTTACAATAGCTAAGATACAATAGGTAAGATACAGAACCCAAATGCCCCAAAATAAATGACTGGATCAAGAAGATGTGGTATATCTACAAAATGGAATACACAACTCATGCTATCTGCAGCAACATGGATGGAGCTAAAAGGGATCATGCCCAGTGAAATAAGCCAGAAGGAAAAGGAAAAATATCGAATGGTTTCACTTATAGCAGGAATACAGGGGAACCAAATAAGGGATCAGGAAAAATAAAAATAAAAAAACAACAAAACTAGCAGGCAACCACAAATAAGAGACATTCTGCGAGGGAGGGGGGTGGAAAGGGATTAAAATGGGAGAGAAGAGCACAAGGGACTATGGTGATGGTTCACGGGTGAACTGGTGGTGGGAATTTTACAGGGAATACATAATGATGTAAAAGATATAAATAAAAACTATATATATACATATATATAAAAATCAGGTTTGTGGGCCTCCCCGGGTGGCGCAGCGGTTAAGCGCTGCGCTGTGGAGCTGTCGGCAGCGGCGACGCGAGTTGGATGCCCGGCCGGGGAGAATCCCACATGGCGCGGCAGACCTCTCCTGCCTTGCCCGCTGCTCCCCTCAGCAGTGTATTTCTGATCTGCCTGTTCTGCTCCCCGCTCCGTCTCTGGTGACCCCTCTCGCCGCCCCACGCCCCTGGCCTGTACCCCAGCTTGTACATATAAATAAAAAATAAATCTTAAAAAAAAAAAAAGAATTTCATCTTTAAAAAAAAAAATCAGGTTTGCGGTATAACTTATATATTGTAAAATTATCTTTTAACATATAAGCAAGGGTTTTTGACAAACGAACATAGTCATGTAAGCACTGCCATAATCAAGATATTAAACAATTCCATAGCTTCCTCAAAAGTTCTTTATGCCTTTTTATAGTTAACCCTTGAGATAGGAAGCCATGGGAGGGTTTTTAGCAGAGCAGAGATGTAAACTATGTCACCTAAAAAGGATCACTCTGGTTGCTACTTGGGAAAACAAACTGGAGGGAGGAAGGAAGGACAGAATCAGAAAGCTGGAATACAGCAAAGTGATATGATGGCGTGAACAGGGTAGTCAAGGTGGTGGTAGTGAGAAGTTCATACCAAAACTTTATAAACAAAATTATAGTACCACAACAAAATAGCAAAAAAATCACTTTTACTCTGCATCAATTTAGTTAGACCATGTACTTAATATGTTAATTAAACAATCTAAAACTATTAATTGAACAATCTAAAATCCCTTCAAATAGCTTAATAGCTCAGAAACTCTGGTCTAAAGGAAACCATATATAATAGAAATCAAGACAGAAATACATGGGAAGGAAGAAGAAATACATCACCTCATCGAAGTCTCCTCTCACAATATGAACATCACCAGCCAGAGTCTTGAGATAGTCATAACTCTCTTTGGTGCAGAGGTTTCCAGTGCAGAGAATGTGCTGAATTTTTCCTGGCACCAGCAGTTTTTTGAATTTAGCCGGCAAACTGTTGCACCGGTGAGGGATGTGCAGATCTCCTAATACCAACACCAACTTGTCAAGGTGAGACAAGGTGACAAGGTGTAATGTTAAACATGGTGTCAAAACAAGGTATTTTCTTCCCATAACACTCCATTTAAATTAAATTCATGAGAAATTCCAGAACCCCAAAGAGCAGGAATTATTCTTACAGCTTCTATCATGATGGCTTAAACAAACACACATATATTAATGTACTCTGTTCTAAATCAATCTCATTTTATTTTGGTCATATACAGATGTGTATAAACAATATAGGTAATCTAGTTACCAAGAATAAAGCCAAACTTTCTAAAGTGATTCATTTAAATACCTATACATTACACTGAATAAAAAAAGCGTGCAAATTGAAAAATATATTATATGGCCCTATGAAATTTTTGAAGTCTGATATGGTAATTCATATTTCTGCAATTGTAATATGAAACCTCCTATGTTGATTCCAGCTTCATTAATAAAACAAACTGTTCAAAATAACAGAAAATAAGTCAATTTTATCACTTACTGGACTGACAATTTCTTGAACAGTAACCAAAATTTACAATATTTGTTACTTAAAACTACTAGCTGTACATTATAAAGCTATAAAAACAGCCTGTGTTTCAAAGAGCTTTGACAGGGTAAAATTGTGCTTTTGAATTATCATCTTTGATAACTGTCCTTCATTACAGAAATGCTCATTCGCATTCTCCTTCTTTCTAGATTAAATTGCCAATGTATCCTGAGTATACTTCCCAAACTTAAAATAACACTTTCATGATTTTTCATGTGCTTTAGAGCATTAAAAAAAAAAGAGAGAGAGATCAGCTAAATAACTGACAAATTTAGCAGAGGTGGTTTAGAATTGCAACAGTCTCAGATGACAAAAATAAATTTTGTGCTTGAAAATAAAAAACTTCAATGCTGTACTTTTTTTTTAATTTTAAAATTTCAGTATTTGACATATTAACGTTAATTTTTATTTTTAATAAGCCTTATTCAGTCAATTAACAGCATATTGTCTTAAAGGTTATTAAAAAATAGTATCTGTCCTTCAAAGGACAACAGAATCATTATCTTCACCTTGGTTAGTATAAGTACTTTCATTCTATGAGTGGATGTTTTCCCATAAAAACATTCCATCCATAAATGTACAGCCTTTTAAAAAAGGCATGACCATTAAAATGATCAAAGAAAACATTAAGTATCTAAAATAGGATAAGACAGAAAATACTTTTGCCACCCCAGACTTTGTAAATTGAAATTAATAAAAAACATGAAATGTGTAAAATTAAAATGATTACTAAAGAAAGCGTGATTCATTTGCAACAAAAATCATAGTGATTGCAAAAGAAAGGCACGGTTATCAGAACATAGAGTATGTGAAGTAACACAAGGTTACAAAGAAATTGTTAAATAAGTTTCTTCTTTATGAAAGAATAGTTTCAGCTGGCATTTGCTCAATGACTTATTTCAATCCAGATCTTATTGGACAAAACATCTGTAAAACTAAGTTTCCACCCTCATTGGTAATCAATACAAAAGTACCTGGTGATAGAACAATCTTCATCTTTAAAGGGGGATCCCTTCAGATATGGATTGAAGTACATAGTTAATGTGGGAAGCTGGCATTTGAGAAAAAGGTAAAAAATAGATTTCTATATTAAAAAAAAAAAGAACCTTAAAACTCATAAAAGGATTTATGTCTATAGCAAGTTGAAAATGTTTGGATAAATAATGAATGAGCTGTTCAATCTGATTGTGCTAGTAAGAGACAATACTTCATAATGATTGATGACTTCATTATATAATGTACTGTTGATTATGTGCAAGTATACCCAGACTATTAGCAGTCTAAAGATACAACTATACGAATGACCAAACAGAAATTATTTCAAACAAGTAAAGATTCTTACAGGGGCTCTGGTTTCCTTCATTTTCCTGCTGGGGATGTAGTTAAAGGGGAAATGGTGTCACCTGCCAAATGTCACTTTCAATGTCCTTGCCCAAATTCCATACTTTGACAGTTCAGGTTAGATATAATCTTTAAAGATAGCAAAAGATCCTGGAAATAGTAGTCTTGTTAAAATTCAAATAAAGAACCAACCCAATCAAAGCATAGGAATTTGGCTACTTCTTATTTGACAGACCTTAAAAGGTTGAAAAACCCGGAACCAGCCACCCAACCACCATTGGTTAGTAAGAGCTGAGAGAAGAAACTTACTCTGTGCCCAGCCTTAGTGGAATGGAGGAGTTGATTGCAGACAGGGGAATGAAAAAAAAGGGTGAACATGACCAATGTTAAAAGAAAGCAACGAAAAGAAACAAACCAAAAAAAGAACCAAAAACTCACATCAAATGAATATGCCAAAAATTGTTAATGATTTCTGAGTGTTATGAAAGAAAATGTTAAAAATCAGCTTTGCTCAAAACACCACCAAAAGAAGTATTTGCTGTATTTTTAAACATGTCACGCACGCACACACAAACACACATATATTTCAAAAAAAATTTTGGCTTGTCATTTGGTTCTGATCTTTTCCTAATCTTATTCTCCATATTGATTCCTATTCCTTTTGGTCCCAGTTGTTTTTAGAATTTTATAAGACAATTTGGAAAATACATTAGTAAGTTTAAGCAAAACTAACATCTTCTGGATTCTTAAGGTCTAATTATTCTTCAAATATACAGATTTTAATTATTTTATGTTTAAGATTCTAGTACAGCTCTCAACTTACAATGGGGATTTTGTCCTAATAAATCCATCGTAAGTTAAAAATGCACTTAATAGCACCCAACCTCAGAACATCGTAGCCTAACCTAGTTTACCTAAAACATGTTCAGAATACTTACATTACCCTATAATTGTAAACTTGATGTGAAAACACAAGACACAATATCCAAGGAAGTACACTGTAGAGTATTGGTTGTTTACCCTTATAATATACAAGCGGTGGCTCACTACAGTTGCCCAATGATGGAGAGAGATGATCATATTTTCTATCACTAGCTGGGGAAAGATCAAAATTCTAAATTCAAAGCATGGATTCTAATGAATGCTTACCATTTCACACCAAGAGAAAATCATAATTCAAGTCATATAGATTGGGAAATATTTGCAGATAGAAATTTATGCTGCAGCTAGATCATTATTTTGTATAAAGACCTAACACAGCACTTGGAATACATTATCAAATGATGAAGTCTCCAACAAAAGATCATTAGAAAAAGAAACACATTTCTCCAGCTAAAACTAAACTTTGCCCACACGTCTGGCTTTCCATAGATTCTGGACACTATTGAGTGTGGCCATTTCTAGTTTTGTCATACAGATTGCTTTGAATCATAAAAGAGTCAGTGAATGCTGAATTTTGTCCAGTTGCTTCTTTTTCATGTGAAAAGTGGTGTTTTGGTACAACTACCCTAAAAAACTGTTCACCTCTCAGAAAACCTCGGAAACATGAATATGGAATCATGTTGCTTAAGTTCTTTTTCCAGGGATAACTCTCAAGATTACTGTACATTGAATTACTCTAAACTGGAGTCTGTTGAGAAGCTAAAATTAAAAGTGGGGTTAAAGACGTTTCCACACATAAACCGAAGAAGCATAAACCATACATCCTTGGTTATCACCTCTATAAGCCACCTCGAAGGCTCTCCTTGTCACAGAACCATGAAATCTCACAAACACAACGGAGGCCCACCAAAGGAAGAAATCTCTTTTCACAGTTAACCTTACCAACACAAACACCAAAATAATCAGAGGTCCTTTTGCATTCCCTAATTTTGGGGGGTACCTTTGAAAAGCTAAATACAGCCGCGAGTGGCAGCTCCCGAGTTTTTCTGCAGAAGCTCTTAAGGGTGGCCACCTTTGGAGGGTGATGGGTCAGCCTGGAAGCTGGTTGGGCAAGTCTGGGGCGTTCTGATGAACCGGTGAGGTATAAAGCACCCCAAATTACCCCTTGGCGCCAACACCCTTTACTCGGGAAAATGTACATATTCACACAATTTCCCAAACAATTTCCAGCTCACCGACATCAAGGAGCCCTAATCTCGGTTGCAGGAGCCTGAGCAGTCAGGTAGTTCTAGCAATCCTAAGAGCCAAACCCACTCCCTGGAGCTCGCCACCCCACTGCAGTGGCTACTGCGCGTTATTTCCGGGGCGAAGGGACTAGTTTCAGCCTCTTTTCCTAGATGGCAAACTAAAACGGGCAGGGGTGCAGCTCGCCACTTCCCGTTCTGCATCCCAGAAGCCAGCTTTCGCCACTTGGGGGTGGCACCCGGACGCTGCAACAGCGGGAGGTGTTCTTTGCAGGGAAGGAGTAAGGAAACGTCTGGAAACAGACGGGGACCTCTCGGGGACGCTTGAGGCACAAGCCCAAAAGCCTTCCCCGGCTCCAGCGTGCGGGCCTCGTGACAGAAGCAGCAGCTGAGGGGCCCTCTGGCCCCTCAGACGTCCTCCGGCCCTTGGGGAAAGTGAGAGGGCCTCGCCGGCCGCACCCTGAGGTGGCGGCTCCTTTTTCTCCCTCGCCCGCCCCCTGGGCCTTTGCCAGGCCCCAGTCGGGGCCGCGCCCGCCAAGGCCTCCGGGATCGCCCAAACCCTCGCCCCGGGACTCCCAGCGGCCCCCAGCGACGCAGCACCCGGGCGAGAACCAGGCCCCGGTCGCCGCAGCTGCCATCCTCACCATCCTGTCACTGGGCTCCGCTCAGTCACCACAACCGCCGCCGCCCTCTTCCTCAGGCTTCTCGGCGACCCGCCCACCTCGCTCACAGCCAATGAGAGACGAAGTCGGCAGGAGACCGCCGTACGGGGGCCCGCACAGGCCCTTCTCCGCCGTAAAGCGAAGCTGATGTTTGGGAATTAGCGGAGGCGGAGGCCAGGGTGAGATCTTGCAGCATCCAAACGCGCGGGCAACATCCGGGCACCGGGAGCCGTCGAGCTGAGGGACGCCTGGTGACCCTCTTTGGGGCCCGCGGCCATGCTGAAGTGCGGGATGAACGGCAGTCAGGTCAAAGGTGCAGCGGCCTTTCTTGCCTCTTTATGTAGAAAAGAGCAAGTCGGACGTCCATGGGGATGCCTCCTGGGTCATCGATGAGGCCCCTCTGCTTTTATCTATGCATAATGTTATTTTCACATGTGGCCATGAAATAAGGTTGCACCTCGGGACAAAATGGCGAGTGCGCGCCTCGAACTCACAATAATAAGGATTGCTTGGGAAGGAGTTGGGAGAAATACCAGGACAGTGAAAATATTTTAGTGTTACAAGAAAAGCATAAACCTGCTTTTATTTCAGATTCCACCATGGTTTTTATTATTACCCGGCACAAGCCAGTGAATCCCTTCGGGGCTCAATTTCCTCATCTGTAAAATGGGCGTGAGGGCATTGTCTGTCATTGGGCTTGTAGAATGAAATGGAAATGCGTGAAAAGAACTCAGGAATAAATGGGAGTGTAGCGGAACTATTATTATAAGTGGTTCTTTAAGTATGTAAATTACTCCAGGAAGTCTCTGTTTAGAAAAGGAATGGTTTCCTGCAGATTGCCACCTGAAAATGATCACTGAAAGTTATCTTGAGTTGTGCCTTTCCCTGTGTTCAGACCCCCTGTGGAACAGGACAGAGGAACAGGAAAGGAAGCACAACCTCCTACCCCACCGCTGCATGTCCTCAGCTCTCTTGGAGCGTGTATCTCAGGTCTCAGTAAGCAATTATGGGTACAGTTTCATTTTGTTTTTCCTCCTAGACTGTAAATGCTATAAAGGCAGGAACTTCTTGTTTTGCTCATTGCTGTCCCCATTGCCTTGGGTTGTGCTTAGATCCTAGTAGGTGCTCAATAAATATTCACTGGAAGAATGAAAGGTTCAACATTAGGCAGGTCCAGGAAAAGGTAGTGAATAGAAGTAGTGAAAGAGACAAATGCCTCTATCGCTCCTAACCCCACCCCCCACTTCCAATTTATGTTTCTCAGCTTGAGTCCCATGTCCCCAGCTCACACATTTCTGACTGGTAATTATTGTTGTCTGATTTTATGTTCTAGAATTATTTTTCTTTTTTTCTATTTTTGAATTGATGTGGCCTTTCACTTTTATTGCAGTATCCATTTGCCACGTTTTTTAACTTATTCATAACAGCGTCATGCCAGATCAGACCCTCCAGCCCTGACCTCTCTTTCTGACAGGCTTCTGAGTGTGTTTGCTGGGAAAATCTGGCATCTTCCATATTACCCTCAAACATCAGAAATGCATTTTGAATGCCTCTACTTTCTCATGGCTTGTTTTGACATTGCCACCTGTGAAGTTATTAAAACCCTGCAAACCATCTTCTCCACACTCTTGTTTTGACAGTTTGGTGAGGCTAGGGAGATACATTTACTTAAACCAAATTTGAAAATATATTGGGGTGAAAACTGACTGCCACAAGAGCTCCCGCGTTCTGAGAATTTATTGAATGCTTACTGCGTGTCTGACATTCTGCCAAGGATATTGTACTGCATTTATTAAAGCGTGTAGCAGTGTAGAAAACACTATTCTTTGTGGATTTGTCTGAATGATGATGTAGTCCTGTGGCTTGTTTTTATTGTGAGAAAGAATGTAAACAGCACCTTTCTTTTTCTCCACAGTGTTTGGAAAAGCAATTCAAGCTCTGTCACGAATTAGTGATGAGCTGTGGCTAGATCCATCTGAAAAAGGTGTAAGTAAGAAAGTTAACTAATATACTTTCTATTAAGGCAAAAAATGTTTAAAGATCCCTGTCCAGAAACAATGTTAACTAAGAAATGCAGAAATACAGAAATTGTAACTGTCCCTTTCATTGACTGACATCTTTAGTTTATAACTGAATACAAGTAGCGCCTAGTAAACTTAACCATGCAGGTTATAATGTATTTGTATAATGTAGTACAGATGTGCACACATTTTTTAACACATTTAATTGTTATAAACATTATAGAATTTTTTACTTAATCATTTAAAGGACGTTGAGCTTCTCCTAAA
Source organism: Scalopus aquaticus (assembly GCA_004024925.1). Lineage (NCBI taxonomy): Eukaryota > Metazoa > Chordata > Mammalia > Eulipotyphla > Talpidae > Scalopus > Scalopus aquaticus. Next base: position 282,537 of record PVIJ01000159.1, read on the forward strand.
TGGCTATAATTTAATTTTTCCAGCTTGCTCTAAGATCTGTGAATTCCTGCCGGTCAGCATATGGATGTATCCTCTTCTCTCCTGTGTTTTTTCAACATTATCAATGGCCAGCCTCAGCAAAAATGAGTGATAATGACAAAGTGTTGAATTTAAATTGCAAACTGGGAATGAAAGTAAATATAAGTGACCCTGGTTTTGTCTTGTATTTCAGAATAGCTGTTCTATGAGATGTAACATCTGTAATTAATACTCAGTTTAAATAGCACTCAAGACAAGTTTACTCATTTATGAATATACATGCTCTTCTTTTGTTAGCTTTTAAAATTAGTCAAACCACCACAGTAAGTATGTCCTGTTCTATAATGTATTTGTGTTACAGTCAATTCTGCCCATCTTTAGATGTCTGAATTCCCTTGAAAGAAATGTAGAGAAGTGCAAAATATTCACCAGATCTGATACATGCAAAGTAGTTATTCAGTTCTTCTGCAGACATGGTAGGTATAATTAAAGCTAATTTTAAAAAGGTGAAAAAAATTTTAACACTTAAACATTGAGAGTCCACACTCTTATGTAATGTTTCTTACGTTTAGAATATTCCAGCTGCATGTCAAGACTTCCCATTGCTTTGTTGCTTAGATTGTGTGTGGTTTCATGGTTGAGCAGTTCTAATTACTTGAGCAGTATTATCTTATTGCTGTAGAAGTATTATGAAATGATTGTATTATTTTCTTTTTTGACTTTTCAGGGGCACAAACTTGGCCTGCATACAGATCATTTTTTTTAAAATGTCCATTTCAATTCAAATAATTGTTGTAAGATAAACTGGCTGAGAGATGATAATCTCTAAGTGCTTTGTATATGTTCATTTAACCACCAATGTTCCTTGTTAAAAACGGAAAAGAAGAATGCCTACTGTAATAAAAAACCATGTAGGAGACAGTATTATATCTGACCCAAAAGAAGAGTAGTATCTGACTTAAGGTCACAAAACTGGTAAGCTGAGGAACCTGCATTTGAGACCACAGTAGTAGGATCCAAAACCTTCGTTCATTCATTCACTCTGCTACACCAAGTTGCAAAACAGATTTCCAGCCTGTCATGGTAGATACTAAAATATCATACTCATAGGACTTTTACATGTTTAAATATGTATAGTGTGTTGGTAAGAGCACAGACCCTGAAGGCCACAGGTTGGGGTGGAATCTTCTCTAGCTCTTCCTTACTGAGACCTTGAGCAAATTATTTGACATCTCTGTGACTCAGTTTTTCAATATGTAAAATGAAAATAGTTTTAGTGCAAGACTGCATGTTTCATGAGGATTCAGTGATTCCTTGCTGAGACCTTGAAAGAATCCCTGGCACATTCTTTTTATGTGATTGCTGTTATTTTACTTGAAGTTAATAGAATGTTATGACTTACAGACTATGGCACTTGGAAGATTGATCCAAATCATTTGTTGTAGTGGAATAGTCTTAGGGAAGTTTTCTTAGTATTATAATTTATTTTATACTTCCCAACTTTATTTTACATTTATGTTGATGCTTTTGTTAAGATTTTAATTTATATAGATATATATTTACTTCATTGTTTTTGCTATCAATTGGGGTAACCTTACCTACTGTTGTGTTCCAGGGCTGTTGTGGTTAAGAGGTGAGGTCACATATGTAAAGCACATCACAGGGTCCTGGCACAGGGGAGCGCTGGTGACTGCAATTTGCAGTGGCTACATTTATCCTCATTCCTTATTTCCACCTAGATTTGAAACAACTACTCCTTTCATTAGAATATAAACTCTGTCAGGATAGAGATTTTGGTCTCATTTGTTCTTTTTGAGTCCCCAGCTCCTGAAATAGTCCCTATGTGGCAGATTACCAAAATACAAAAAAAAATCCTCACAAGTTATTTCCAGTCCCCCCACCTTCAAAAGATGGAGTCCTTCCCTCACTTTGAATCTTGACTGGCACTGACCTTGTTTTGCTCTCAGTAGAATGCATTAGAAGTGATTCTGTGTGAGTTCTAAGTGTAGGCCTCAAGAGGCCTGTCGGTTTCCACTGTTAAATTAAGAACCTTCTATCAGCATGAGTACAAGTGCAGAAGTGCAGCCTCCTGGAGGATTAGAGACCTCCTGGTGAGAGGCCTCAGCTATCCCAGCCACCCAAATTGTCCCAGCTGTGCCCCAGACACGAAGTGAGGCCATCCCAGGTAATGCAGCCACAGCTAAACCAGCCTAAGCCAGGTAAACCGCCCACTCGGTTGTGAGAATAACAAATCTTTGTTAGTTTGAGTCAGTAAGTTTTGGAGTGGCTTGTTACGCAGCTAAAAAAAACTCATACAGCCTTGCACATAGTTGGTGAGTATTTATGAAATAAATGTTGCTGTTAATTTAGTAAAATAGCCAAGGAAGAAATGATTCTAGTGAACCATTTTCATTCTCACTGCAACATTATTATGTGGTAGAAAATTACATCCCACGTGAGTTTTATTACTTGGGATGTCTATTCATACTTAGATCAAATGCCAGCTCTACTTGTTAGAACCCTGTTGATGTAAAAAGTTATTTAGCCTCAGGGAGCTGTAGTTCTCTGAGACTAAGGACCTACCTCGTGGATGTTGTGAGGCTCCCAGGGAAAGTATGTAAAATGTATACTCCAGTTCCTGGCACAGGGGACCGCAGGCGGCACTGCTCCTACACTTTCCTCCACAAAGAGAGAAAGAATTCACGGTCCAGATATTTAGGTCTAATTTCAAATGTCCTATCTGGAAATATCATTGAAAATCATACATATGTTATTTGTAGTGAGCAATCACTATTGTACAGAATTTAAGTAATTATGTGTATTTCAGAACTGGGAACTCTTCTGCCAGGTTGGTCAAGGGGTATGGCATGTTGCACTGTGTCCACTAGGGGGCAATAAACACATTTCTTTAAGGAACAGTGCTGCTCCAAGCCACGTGCACCTGCCGGATAGTAAATGTTACTTTAATTTTATTATTTTGACTGTGAAACCTAAGGTCTTTTAAATCTGTTCATTTTGCACTTAGGATTATTAACAGGTTGCTTTACTCTTTTTAAGGTATTAAAAGAACTCATAATGTGCGTTTTGAAGAAAGTCAACCTTTGCAAGTTATTTTTGAAAAGAACATGTGCACTAATACACTAATGATTCAACCAAGGTAATGGATTCTCTGTTATGTATTTTTCTTTTTTTGACTGTAGGATGGTCGAAAAGGAAAAAATTAATGCCTGGAGCTTTTAAAGAAGTAAATTTTTTTAAAAGCTAGCACTTGACTTGGAGAAATTACCTTGTAGGGTCAAGCTGAAATCTTGAGAAAAGTAATGGTAGATAATGGCCTAATGGTTGCAATAATAATTCAATGGCTAAGAACATTCTAAAATATCCCATTAGTGGCTTTCTACAGCAAGTGATACCAGGAGAAAAATGTACTATCTAATATATTTTTTTGCATTTATATGGTGCCTTCTCTCTGACTCTTAAAACACATAGTACAAAGAAATTTTAACATTTTTGATATGAACCAATTTTATCCCTAAGTGGTCTCGTTGTTGTTTTTTCTCCAGAGAATGACTTAGGCCTATTTGTCAGAGGAAATGCACCCAATTTTTCAGTTAAACCATAGCATTAAACATTAATTATTTTGTGACCCAAAAGATTTTTGAATTACAAAAGCAGTACATTCTCCCTGCAATACAGTATGTTTAAAGTGTACAGAGGAGTGTAAAGAATAAGATTAAGTTTGTTTCCTTTTTCCATGCCTGCAGCCAGCATGGGGAACATCTATTAACAGTTTGCTGTATGTCCTTCTAGATCATTTTCCATTTATAGCCAGTCTGTCACTGTTCCTTTCCCTCTGGCTATGGATATCTCTCTCTCTCTCTCTCTCTCTCTCTCTCTCTCTCTCTCTCTCTCTCTCTCTCTCTCTCTCTCTCTTTCTCTCTCTCAAGTTTATATCACATATTAGATGCATACTTAAGCATATTTTTTTCCAAAGAAAATGTCCAACTATTCTTGTTTGGCAACTTGCTTTTTGAATTTTCTACGTCAGTTCACGTAAATCATTCTTTTTAATGATTGCATAGTTTTAAATTGTGTGACTGAACCATAATTTACTTATCTCTTATCCTATCATTGAAAAGGTAGCTTTTTCCCAACTTTTTTGTCTCACAAACAATGCTCTCAGTAGTACATAGGATAGTATATTAGTTATCTGCTGCTGTGGAACAAGTCTCCCCAAAACTTAGAGTTTTTTGTTGTTTTTTTTTTAAGATTTTTTATTTTATTTATACATACAAGCTGGGGTACAGGCCAGAGGCATGGGGCGGCGAGAGGGTTCACCAGAGACAGAGTGGGGAGCAGAACAGGCAGATCAGAAGTACACTGCTGAGGGGAGCAGTGGGCGAGGCAGGAGAGGTCTGCCGCACCATGTGGGATTCTCCCCGGCCGGGCGTCGAACTCGCGTCGCCGCTGCCGACAGCTCCACAGCACAGCGCTCAACCGCTGCGCCACCGGGGAGGCCCAAAACTTAGAGTTTTTAAAAAATAAGGCATAGTAATAAGTATAGCTCAGATGGAGGCTTATGGCTCATGGTCTCTGATGTTGAAGTTAAACTGTTGGCCAGGGCTGTGGTCTCATCTAAATGCTGGATTGGGGTGATTCACTTCCAAGCTCCCTGACATGGCTGGTGGGAGGTTGCAGAAGATCTACTTCCAAGCTCACACATGGGGTTGTTGGTAGGTCTCATTTCCTGACAAGCACTCCTCTCTGCCACCTGATTATCCTCATAACATGGCAACTAGCACCCCCCCAATCATCACTACCCCCCACACACGAGCACCAAGATGGAGCCAGACTCTGAACATCATCTCATCACTTCTGCCCTTTTTGTTAGAAGAGAATCTCCAAGCCTAGCCCCTATTCAGGAGGAGGGGGTAACATAAGGGCGTGGCTCTCAGGAGGTGGGAACCTTGGGTGCCATCTGCTAAGCTACCCAACCACAAGTCTTAGAAACGAAATTGCTGGGTTAAAACTTAGACAAATTTAAACTTTGCATGCATATTGACTAACAAATTGTTGTTTGGAAAGTTCATGCCAATTTACATTCCTACCAAAATCGTAGGAGAATCTAAGTAAAGGATATGACTGATCTTTGAAATTGTTCCCAACCTGATAGGTAGAAAATAGCATTGTTAGATCTTCTTTACTGTGTTTATTATTAGGAAGTCTGAGCATCTTTTTATATATTAATTACAATGTGTCTCTTTCCTTTTTCAGTTGCAAGTTTATATTGTCATTTTTTTGTACCAGGCTATTTGTTATCTTGTACAACACCTGCCCCTTAATAGAAAACATCCCAGATGAATTTGGTCCTGTTCCTGATATTTTGGCATCAAGAAACACTGAGCTGATGTCTAGAGTCAGGATAACACCAACATTCCAACAATTCTAAGAATCTCATTTTTATCTGACAACACCTCAATTTCAAAAAGTAGTCCAGACTTATGATACAATAATAAAAAGACAAGTAACCTAAATGAAAAATGAGCAAAGACTTTAAGTAGACCTTTATTTCCCTAGAAAAAATACAGCACTTAAGCCCATGAAAAAATGTTCAACACCATTGGTCATTAGGGCAACACAAATCAACAACTTCAGATCTGTGAATTGTGTCATTGTTAAATTACATCTCAATAAAGATGACTTAAGAAAGGGAACCTGCAATGAAAGGGCATTCAAGGTGGCAACATGCCATTGAAAATCAAGCTAATATTCTGGTGGGAACAGAGGAGAAGAGAACAGAAGCGACTGGCCACTTCCAAACCTCCACCCCGCCTCCACTGGGTCTCCATAAGTGTTCACCCCAATTCTAGTTCAGATTTACCCCAGCTCTGCTCTCTGTTATCACCCTTAGGAAATGAGCCCAGGCTAATTTTTAAAAAAATGTATTGGCATAAAAACATAAAATGAAAGACATTTTATTCGGTAGCTTTCACATGTTTTACTAAGAATGTATTTTACTATTCTCTTACCTGTCAAACAAGGCTACACTTTTAAAATATACTAAAAATATAGCAGTTCATATAGGTCTTTTTGTGTACATTTTCTTAACTCTATACCAATAACCTATTTTTTTACAGGTGAAAGATTTAATTATTCCAGGTGAAAAATGTGATCATTTTTTCTGTTTTTGAAACAATACACTACTTTTCTTTACATTGTATAGAGTGCTTGCTGAGGCAATTGTTCTTTTCACATCGAGTCAAGAGGAAATTACCCTTGCTGTTACTCCACTAAATGTTTGCCTTAAGAGTTTGCCTAATGAGGAATCAATGGGTAAGGATTATATCTGTCACAGTGTTTTGATGGAACGTTATTTTCTGGCTTTCTGGATTAACCATACAGTAAATATTACTGGCATAATATTTATCCTCGTATAAAATGTAGGAAGAGAAACCATTCGATATTTTTCTCTTTCACTTATAACAGGACTATAGGGAGGCCGGGTGGGAGAGAGATAATCAGTGGGGGGGGAGGGGGGGAGGAAGGAGCCGGAGGGAGGGAAGGGAAAGGGCACAAAATGGAATAGAAAAGAACACAAGGGACCACGGAGATGGATCACGGGTGAATTGGTGGTGGGCTACCCAAGGGGAATGCAAAATGTAAAAGACATAAATAACAATAAAAATATATATTATAAAAAAAAAGAAAATTATAGTGAGAGAATGAAGGAATTAGAAGAATGCTTTATAGAGAAATTGACATTCGAGCTGCATTTTGAAGGATACATAGAAATTTGCCAGGATAATTTTGGGGAAGATAGCATTTCAAGGGACGGGAGCAACATAAGTAGTCAGCAAAATATGAAAGAAAGTGATGTGTTTAGGGGAGCATAAATAATGTGGTATTACAGGATGATATGGCAGGGGATAAAATTGGAAAATAAGTGGTGATCAAACAATGACGTCTTTTTTAAAATACTGAATTTTGCTCATATTTGCCCTAAAGTTGTTGGTCAGAGATTAAAGAGTTTTAAACAAGAAAAATAAATAAATAAATAAAATGTAGGAAGAGGGACCCTCCCTCGTGGTATAGGGATTAAGTCTCAGCGCTATCACTGCTGAGACCTGAGTTCTGTCCCAGCCAGGGAGCTGACCCACATATGGTGCAAAAATCCTCTCCTGTCTAGCCTGTTACTCCCCTCAGCAGTGTATTTTAGTCGATCTGCCTGTTCTACTCCCCATTCTGTCTCTGGGGAATCCTCTCACCCCCGCACCTCTGGTCTACACCCCAGTTCTTCTGTGCATGCATGCATAAATAAATAATCTTTAAAAAAATAAAATGTAGTAAATGTAGAAAGGTCATGTATATTTTTAAGAGATCCAAGAAATTGGTTGCTGAGTTTCAGGAGTGACTGTATAGGATCGCGGAAGTGGACAGAGGATGGAGTGGGGGCTGCCAACTTCTTAAGGCCTGGACCCAGAAACCAGTACCAGTTCTCCTTGCATATCCAGCTGGTCAGAGCAGTCAGAGACCCTACCCACCCAGATTCAAGGGGGAAGACATAAACAGACCTCACCTCTCAATGAAATTGTCAAAATATTTGTATCTATTTTTATCTACCACTTATGGCTTTAATTTTGTATTAAAATATAACAAATACCTCTAGAACTAATTTTATTCTTTATTTTCCTATAATATTGAATAGATTTGACCAATTCTGTGTACAGTGAGATGCTTGTTGGCCCAGATGAGTTCGACATCTTTCAAATTGGAGTTGACACTGAAATAACATTTTGCTTCAAGGAACTGAAGGTAAACCAAAATTTGTGCCAAATTGAAAGTTTCATTTGTTTTTTTTAAATAAACATTTCAAGTATTTTTCTTCTTTCAGGGAATGCTGACATTTTCAGAAGCTACACATGCTCCTATATCTATTCATTTTGACATTCCTGGGAAGTAGGTCCTTTGGAACTTTCTGAGACTATTTTCTTTTTCTTTTGTAATATATCAATAATAAAGTCCTTTGGGTCACTTTGAAATTAATTCAAACCTCAGGAATTTCTTGATGTTACTAGTAGCAATTATCAGCCTAAAATTTTAAAAGATGCCATAACATGACATTTTAAAAAATTAATAATTTGATTGAGGGACTTCCTGGTGGCGCAGTGGGTGAAATCTCAGCACTATGAAGCTGTCCGCAGCCACTGCAGCACGAGTTTGATTGTAGCCAGGGAGCTGACCCACATGGCGCAGCAGACCTCTCCTGTCTTGGCTACTGCTCTTCTAAGCAGTGTGTTTCAGTTGATCTACCTGTTCTGCTCCCTACTCTGTCTGTGGTGAATCCTCACACCACCCCACACCTCTGACCTACACCCCAGCTTGTATGCATAAATAAATAAATCTTTTTAAAAAATTTTAAAAATTTGATTGAGAAAGATCTGTTCTTCTACAGAGTGAGAGCATTTGTACATTTGACATGATGCTGAATAAATTGCCTAATTAGGAAACTCTACATGGCTTAGACAAGTTAAGTTTATATAGTACTATGATACTTTACATGATACTTCAGAATTAAAATTTCAAATGAGATTAGGTAAGGATGGATATATTTTATGAAATTGGACCTGATGCTTTCTTGGGGCCTTTCACTTCTTAGGAACGTGTTAATTTTGAAAAGACAAAAAGGACTTTTACCATTAATGTTTGTTTTTACTCCTGAATTATTATTTTCTAATATTTTCCTAGTGTCTATCAGAAAATGAATGTGATGTTTGTTTTGACTCTACCCTTTTTTAGACCTCTGGCTCTAAGTATTGATGATATGTTATTGGAAGCTAACTTTATTTTGGCTACATTAGCTGATGAGCCAAGTAGAGCATCTTCTCCACAATCACTGTGTCTTTCGCAAAAGCGAAAAAGGTAAGGCCATGTTTTAATGTCTTTATTGGTTGGGAATTAGTTATTGCAATGTTATTCTGAAATAATTCAATGGCATTCATTTAGGAAACGACTGAGTAAAACTTAAGAAAATCAGAAATTTTGACTGAAGTAGAAAGAGTTATTGTAAGGCCTAATTGTATACAACATAGAATTATCTCCAATCTTGCATTAGATAATTATTTTTTTCCTCTTCAGCTCAGAATTTAACAGGATTGTGTGGTTTATCATAGTCATTAGCCAAAGTCATTTTCATCTTTAGTAGTTGTTTTTTAGGAGAAATAAGCACTGGGATTCACAGGAAAATCTATGTCTGCTAGCTAAAGCCTTTTCTCAGTCGTGGGGGTAGACATAGTTTTTCCTTCTTTTTTTTCCTTTTGTCTCAACTTTATGGGGGGCAGTAGTACTTCACTATAAAAGTAACATAGTTCATGGGAAATTTGGAAAATGCAGAAAAGTTCGAAGAAGAAAATAAAAATCACTCATAATTGCATCATCCAGAGATTGCAACTATTAACATTTAACTCCTGTATTTTCTTACAGATTTTTAATTTTGCATATCCTTGTATTTTAAAGCAAGATCAGAATCATATAGCATGTGTATCCTGCTTTTCCGTCACAAATTTTATGTTGTGAAAATATGCCAGTATCACTGCTTATGACTAGAAACATAACTTTTAATGACTACATCAAATCTTATTGATTTATATAATTGACTTTTTTCCTCACTTCACCCTGTTACCATACCACAAGATGTCTTACGCACACTGAGTTTCTCTACTGAAAAATTTCAGTCTATCAAGAGCACTTCTAAATAATCATATACTTAAAACTTCATTTTGAACAATTAGTTTCATGTTATTTTAATACAATCCTGAAACCAGTGTTATCATCATCCTACACTGCTCTGTTCATTATATAAAAGATATATGTATTTTAATCCAGTGTTGGTTTAAGGGTGTTTTATTATAAACCAGTTATTGGTTATATTATGATACTATTATATTAAAACTACTTAAATGACAAAAAAAAAAAGAGAGAGAGATACTTCAAAGCAAACAATTCATTCACATAATACCTGTCAATACTTCAGGTCTGATTTGCTACGTTCAAATTCAAAGACTGGTGAAAGTGTAACCAGCAAGGCTCCGCCAGAGTATTGCTCAAGAAAAACACCATCCAGAAGACTTTGTCCGAAGGACACACTCCCAGACATCTCTGTGCTGGCAAACTGTGGCAGCCCGGTACTGACAAGGGCAATTGGAGACATTAGTGAAGTGCCAGAGAGCAGTGTCAGCGACACAGAGGAAGTGCCGGGCCCGCCCGACCTCAGGAAGGTAATGGGAAGATGTTGAGACACCACTTCTCAGTCAGGGATTCTCATCACCTGCCTCCCTTTGCGGTCTCCCAGCCCTGGCCCGCCCCCAATACCTGAAAATTAATTTCTTTACTTTCTCATAGGGGAGCAGTAAAGCCAGTCTGAGATAGCGACCAGTCTGATTTATAGAACGTCAATGCAAAATAATTACATTGCTGAGTTAGTAATTTCTAACAAAGTACACTCAAGTGGAGATTGGGATTACTTGTTTTTAACAATAAATTATTGCTTAGAGTACAATTTATCTTTGACTACAAATAATATGCTAATATCATCATTTGCTTTATAAAATATTTTCCGATTTTTTAAAAGGCAGCCTTTTTATCATTTAAAAAAATTTTTTTAAAGATTTATTTTATTTATTTATGCATACAAGAGCTGGGGCGTAGGCCAAAGGTCAGGGGGTGAGAGGATTCACCAGAGACAGAGTGGGGAGCAGAACAGACAGATCTACTGAAATATACTGCTGAGGGGAGCAGGGGGGAGACAGGAGAGGTCTGCTGCGCCATGTGGGAAGCTCCCGGGCTGGGAATCGAACTTATGCTGCAGATAGCTTCATAGTGCTGAGACTTAACCCCTTGTGCCACCAGGGAGGCCAAAGGCAGCCTTTTTAATAGATGGTGCTGGGAAACATGGATAGCCACATGCAAACCTATTTTCTTGTCTTGTTTTTCAAATTTGTTTGGGAAATCTTGTACTCCTAATAGTACAACTGTAAATATCATCCCCCCAAACATCACAAATTCCTCTTTAGTAGAGTCCTAGTTAACAACACATTATGTTACCAACGTTTTACTAGAGGACGATAAGCTTCATAGAATGCGATAGTGTTAAGCCTTAGGGAATCTTTTGAAGACACACATAATTTATTAGAAATTAGAATATTTCAATGATAGTTCAGATGTTTACCTATGTACATTAATGTTTTAGTCAAGATTGTTTTGCTGATGCTGTTATTACTGGTTTGGAAATGAGTTTCTCAGAATTAGAAATTTGAAAGGAGAAATAATTAGAAGTCGTTATCTCATGCTGTGTAGAAGACTTTTAGGACAGTAACCTCCATTCAGTTTAATGCGTAAATTCATCAATGTCCTATTAGATGCCCAGCACTTAGGGGAATTTTCTCTTCTTCTGAATTACTACCTTGACCATAAGGTGAAAACTGCAGTCTGTCTTTTCATTATACAAAAGCATTTCCCCTTCCTGATTTTTCAGTCACACATATTGTGCAACAACATGAAAACATTTTCTTGTGGTTTCCCCTCCCTAAACTTGACTTATAGGGCCAATTTCCTCACCAAGAAAGCAGATCTTCTTCAAATTTCCTGTCATGCCACTGAAGTTCTAAAGGGAAAGTTCTATTCTTAAAAGGAGTTATTTTCCTTAATGTGGTAAACTCCTACAAAACTGAAATTACATTATGGGTAAATCATTTAGACCCTTATCCTCTTTTACTTGAACCACAGTGAGCCTTCCAGTTGGCCTCCGTTCCCCTCCACTCTGCTTCTCCACAGGGGACAAGATTTCGCGCAAACCTTACATCTACAGTGAGACGTGGGCTTCAGAGCACTGGCTTGGGAGTTCAGATTCCTGGGTTCAAGGCCCTGTTCTGCCACTTAGTAGCTGTGTGACTGGGACAAGCTACTTGTCTTTACCTCGTCTTTCTTATCAGTAAAATAGGGCTAATAGTAACAGCCAGTAAATAGAAATGTAAAAATTAATTGAGCTAATACACGGAGCTGGCACATGGCCAGTGCATTAAACGTTAGTGACTATTGTACGTCACGCTCTAGCTTTGAAAACTCTTGAAGCCTTTTTGCTGCGGGGATTTCACTGGGGTATTAACTATCACCTTCACCAGGCCTCCTCCTGGCCGCCCTTCCTCCCCTGTCCAAGACACACTCTATGCCAGGCATGCAGAGAGCTGTCCTCTCTAGTGAGACCGCTGCTTGTGTGAGCCACGCTGAGAGTGACGGGAAAGCTGACTGTCTCCTTGGTGAGCAGCTTCAGCCATGCCCTGAGGAGGCCTTCTTCTGTGAACCAGACTAATGCTGCTGCCATTACAGTGCTTATTAAGTTTTTATAGTAATATGGCTACTCCATCTGTTTACTTTTTTGTTAATTATAACTTTTCATTCTAAAATAATGTCATTTAAAAGAATTGCAAAAACATACAGAGAACGCCTACATACCCTTCTCTCAGACTCTCCTAGTATTAAAATTTTATGTAACAAGTAAAATTATTCATGGAGAAAAACTGGAAAATACAAATAAGAGAAAATCAGAAATAATCCCTACAAGTTTTTTTTTTCACTCTACGTTTTGAAGACTGTCCTATGCATGCATCTGCACACAGTAGCACAAACACACATCAAACTTTAAATAAATTCAGACTCACTTGTGGAAAGGGTATGAAGAATTTCCCAAAATCCTTTGTTCAGAGTCTCTCATGTCATCACAATAGGCTAACAGAACTCCTTCAGCTTGCTTTGTCTTTCTTGTTCTTTTGGTAGAATGTCACTGAATTTGGTTTTTCTCATGATTTTTCTACGATTAAATTTATGTTCTGCCTTTTGGTAAGAGTGATGCCGTGTTCTCACGCGTAGTTGGGGAGGCTCGTGGTGATTTGTGTCCTTGGTGGTCTTCACTTCTGTCATGTGGTTAAGGTGCTGCTTGCCAGATCTCTCCACTGTAGAGTTGCTGTTTTTCTGTTGGTAATTAGTGAGGGTCTTGTGGGGAAATGCTTTGAGACTATATAAATATTCTGTTTCTCATTGCACTTTCTGCTTTTAGCATCCATTGATGCTTTTTTTAATCTAAAATAGTTACTACTGTGATTGATGTTTGTCAAAAGATTTTACTTTTTCCCCCTTTTTATTAGAGGAAATACCATGTTAAGAATTTTCCTTCTCTCCTATTTATTTTTTACTTAATTATTTATATTCATGCGTATATTTGGATATTAACTTTGTTATATAGGTTGTAATCCATTATTAACATTTATTTTGTTGCTCAAATGGCCTAAGGCTGCTGGGAGCCTTTTCAGGTTGGTGGGTGTGTTTGTTCCCTTGACATGTCTCCAACATTTTTTGAGTACTTCCTTACTCTTGGAACCTTAAAGTGCTCTAGTCTTAACTTGTATTTCTCCTGTGCCAGCTACAGAATCAGCCATTTCTCCCAGGAACTCTGGTTACTTCGATTGGAGATGGTAAATGGAAGTCATCTCCTGGGACCCAGGTAGCTCTATGTGCTGGGATTCCATTGCTTCGAGGCTCCCTTAGGGGACAGGAAATGCAGGCATTTATGGACATATGCACATATCAACTTGTATACATACATACACATGTGTCTAAAATACACACACACACACACACACACACACACACACACACACACACAGTAATTCATCCTGATACCTTCAATTCTAATTCAACCCCATAGGGTTCATTCTGGCCTCTCACTTTCCTTACTTATAACCCCTTTTTTGTTTCGAAGAGAAACTTGGCTCTTATTACCCACAGTATGTTTACTTACTGTTCAGCCTTCTAGAATGTGTTCTAACACATAGTTTCAGAATTGCTAACTTATGCCCCTGGAAAAACAAATCTGCTAACTAGAGGGTCAATATTTGTGAATATTATTTTGTCTTTAGCCCTAAAGCACATACACAAGATGCTATATTTCAAGGTTACTTAGTCTTTTCTTCCCTAATATTTCAGCTTGATTGTTAATCATGTTACAGTGGAGCTTTGTATGCCTGTCTTCCATTTCAGCTTTCCCCAAAATGGAAGATTTTACTGATTTGTTTCTTCATTTGAGTGCTAAACCGTTAACAGCCCTGAAAGGCTATACAAAGGGACCCACAAAGCAGTCACCCCTCGCTCCTCTGTGCCCTGTGCTCACGGCACCTTGGGAAGAATATATTTCATTAGTTTCTCATTTATCATTTGTTTCTTTTTGCACAAATGAGCAGATACATTTTTTTTCTTATTTCTTCTTCCTTATACTGTAAGTACTGTTTCCACTTTGCTTTTTGCACTTGACAATGTATCTGGAAATCATTCCCTATCAGTTTCTCACCTTTTCCCCTCAGCAGCTGTGTAGTAGTCCATGTGTGAATGCACCATAGTTAATTTAACCACTCTTTCTAGAATTCCCCACCCTCCTCTCCTATTTTGCAATTACAAAGCTGCAGTAAATGATCTTTACACATGTATTTTCATATGTTTTAAGTGTATCTTCAGGCAAATTGCTTCAAGTTCAAAAGGTAAGTGCATATGTGGTTTTGTTAGGTGCTTGGAGATGCTTCTCCAAAGTTGCTGCTTGGTTTTCCCTATGCAATAGAGGGAGGGTCTGTTTTCTCTGGCAAACACCATGTGTTGTCAAACTAGTAGTTGAGAAATAGAATCTCAGAGTAGCTTTAATTTGCATGTCTCCAGTTGTGAAGCTGAACATCTTTCATGTGTGCAAAGGCCATTTTATAATTTTATCGTTACTGTGAACAGTTTTTTTCATTTTTTTGTTTTTGTATTCCTTCAGTTTTTAAGTGTTCTTTATATATTTGCATTATTAGACATTTATCTGTGATAATATGGTGCAAATAGTTTCTCCCAGTTTATTAGTTGTCTTTTTTTTTTTGCAATGCAAAATTTATTTTGTAGAGTCAAATTTATCAATCTTTAAAAAAATTATCACTGAGTCATTAATTAAAAAGCTTTTCCCTACATGGAGGCTAAAGAGGAATTTACCATGTTTTCTTCTGAAATTTGTATGATTTCCTCTTTTTCAATTTACATCCTCAACCATTTGGAAGTTTCTCATTTTGTGTTGGATATGAGGTAAGAATCTAATTTTCTTTTTTGTAAAGTGGCTACCTAGTTATCACAATCATTTCTTGTAAAGTCTCCCTTTGCCCTGGTGATTCGAGGGGCCCCTTTTATCAGATCCTAAATTTCTGTATGGATATAGGTCTGTTTCCAGACTTCTTTTCTGTTGTTCTGATCTGTTTCTCTACATGTATCAACATCTATACTCTTCACTGTAGAGGCTCAGAATATATTTTAATGTCTGGTAGACTTAGTAGCCCTTTGTAGATTTTGCTATTTCAGAATGTTTTTACACTTGAACTTTAATTGCAACTTATCCAGCTCCATAAAAAATCTGCTGGTATTTTTTATTGGAGTTTCCTCAAATTTCTGTTAACTTGGGGAAAATTGACATCTTTAAACTGTTGAGTCATTCTGTGCAAAATCAGGCAATGCATTTCTACTTGTTCAGATCTACTTTGTCTCTTCAGAAGAATTTAAAAGTTTTCCTTTTATAGCTTTAACATATCTATTGTTACTAAGTTTATTTTTATATACTTTATTATTAAGTCTATTATTCCTAAGTAACTTACCTTCTCTGTTGCTATTATAAATGGAGTTTTCTTCACCACTATATTCTGACTGTCTGTTATTTGTGTATCTAAAGACTACTTTTTTTGCATGTTGATTTTATATCCTACTCTGCTGAACTAATTTATTGTTTCCACTAGTTTTGTTGTTGATTCTTTCAGTCTTTCCAGGTAACCATCTTTTTTTTTTTTTAAGATTTATTTTTTATTTACACATACAAGCTGGGGTACAGGCCAGAGGCGTGGGGCGGCGAAAGGGCTCACCAGAGACAGAGCGGGTAGCAGAACAAGCAAATCAGAAATACACTGCTGAGGGGAGCAGAGGGCGAGGCAGGAGAGGTCTGCCGCGCCATGTGGGATTCTCCCCGGCCGGGCATCGAACTCACGTCGCCACTGCCAACAGCTCCACAGCGCAGCGCCCAACCGCCGCACCACTGGGGAGGCCCCAGTAACCATCATCTTGACCTAGAGATAGCTTTACTTCTCCTTTGATGCCTTCAGTTTATCTCTTTTCTTCAGGTGCTCATATCCTGCAGTGTCAAGCAGAGTGGGGTGCAGGCACCCCTGCCTGCTTAATTCTTCATCTTAGCAGGAAGCTGGGCTCACCCGTCTGTGTTCTGCTCTCATGCATAACTGTTGCTCCTACAGCCTGGGGGTGACAGTATTCGCTTCTTCTCCACCTTCAAAATCTTATACCCACTCTTCCAGGCCTGTTATAATACTTTTCTTTTTGAAGTCTTTTCATTCTGCTCAAGCCATTTTGTCCATCCTAGTCATTATTACTGTTATGTGATCAGTTATATCCTTGACACCCCGCTAGCTTCTCTGAGGGTAGGTTTGAGTCTTACTCATCTCTAGATTCCTAATGTATGGCCATTGGTGGGCATATCATCAAGCCTGGTTTTGGGTAGCCTAAGAAAGCTTTAAAAACCCCTCCCAGTAATATCCTAACATTCCAAAGTGAAATCAATTTTAATTCACCCTATTTAAAAAAATGGAGGGCCTCCCTGGTGGTGCAATGGTTTAAGCACAGCACTATGAAGCTGTCCAGAGCCATTGCTACAGGAGTTCGATACCCGGCCAGGGAAATTCCGACATGGTGCAGCAGACCTCTCCTGCCTCACCCGCTGCTCCCCTCAGCAGTGTACTTCAGTCAGTCTGCCTGCTTTGCTCCCCACTCTCTGGTGAATCCTCTCACCACCCCACACCTCTGGCCTACACCCCAGCTTGTATGCATAAATAAATAAATCTTTTTTTAAAAAAAGATTTAAAAAAAAAGATATCCATTTTTTTTAAAAAAAATGGATATACAGTAGATATGCTGCTTAGAAAAAGGGAGATTTTCAAAAATTAAACGTTCATAGAGTGTTACTATATTCTAGACAACAGTCAGTGTTTTGTCCATTGTGGATTTTTTAAAAGATTAAATAATAAGATATACACAGCTCTCAAGGGCACCAAAATGAGGAAAATATGTATATTATTTAAAAAACATTTAAAAATTATCTTGTAACTCATATTGGATTTGAGCCTAATTCCTAGTTGCATTGTTAACAAGCTTTTTCTATCAGACAAGTCTCAGACCCCAGAGGAAGGCTTGATCATCCAGTCATGCCAAACTTAAAGGCCAAAGAAAAAGTGCGGACAAGAGAGGGTAGCGAGGAACTTTTACTCTGAGTCATAGCAAAATGAGGGCCACTTTCAAAGACCAAAGTAAACCCAAACTCTCTGGACTGCTGTAGCACCACAAACTTTGTGAGGAGCAGTTTGCACATGAAGTCTGTCACACACTGAGCAGACATGACGCTGTCCTTTGTCACTTCTGGCCCCAGCATCTTTCCGAGACCTCTGAGACTAGGCTTTCAGTTACCATCACCATGTCTTAGTTTCCTAGAGCTGCTATCACAACTTACCACAAATGAAGTGACTTCAAACAACACAAATGTTTATCTTACCGTTCCGAAGGTCACAAGTTTGAAATGGAACTCAGTGGACTGATAACAGGGTGTTGGCAGAGCTACATTCCTTTCTGGAGACTCAAGAGGAGTCTGTTTTCTTGCCTTTGCTAACTTCTTGAGGTCGAGTACATTCTTTGGCTCACGGTCGCCGTCCATCTTTAAGACCAGCAATGGCCGATGGTCTTTTCCACAGCGCTTTTCTCTAATCTGCCTCTTCTCCCTCTCTGACATTTAAGGCTCCGGTGATTGCATTAGGCCCACTTGAATAGTCCTGGCCAGCTGATTAGCACCTACTCCCACCTGCTCCCTTATCCCTTTTGCCACATGACAGAACAGTCACAAGTTCCGGGGTGAGGCGTGGGGGTTGCTTGTCCTAGCCGATATTACAGCTAACTTGAGGTACCCCACCTGGAGCAAGGGTTCAGCAGCTGCTGCCGGGACCGCTGCTGTGCAGAGGGCATCTTCACCTGGGATGTGGGATGAGCCGTAGCAGGGCCCGTGCACACGTTCATTCCCGCTGCCAACCCGCAGCTCCCACTGCTGTTGCGGGCCACGTGGAGTAGAGGCGAGCTGTGCACTGTGAGCAGAATCTGAGGTTCCTAAACTTGCTTTTGTCATGGGGGGGAAATAAGACATACACTCGGACACATGATAATAAAAAAAAAAAAAGTGATACATTCACTAAAGGAAAAAAGTTCAGGGTGCTTGGAGAGGACTTAAGGTGAGCTGAGTAATCCAGGCCAGGTCTTCTCCTAGAAACTGGTGTTTGGGCTGAACTGAGAGGATGAGGTCGTGAGGGTGGGCAGCAGCTGGGCGCATGTGCAGAGGCCGCCTCACGGGAGCCGGGGAGCCAGCTGGCCTTAACACTTTGTGTGCCGGTGCCCTTTAAATTTCCCAGCCCTTGGGGCCGGCCATTTTCTGTGCCGCCGCAGGAATGGTAGAAGCATTCAATAAAACACACACAACTCCTGAACTACTGGGTATTAAAAAAAACTGTAATATCTCTCATAAAACACCTTACACTTTCACCAAAACAATGTGCAAAGCTTCTAGACTGAGTACGATCAAAGAAATAGCTCCTAATAGTTGCAAATAAATCCACCGTGCTGTGAAAAACCGGAGACTAGATGAACACGTATGAACACGTGAGCGGCCCCCTGATACTGGTGACAAAAACACGTACTAATATGTGAGCGGACCGCAAAGTGTTAAGCAACTGGAGGGGGGCCCAAGCAGCATGCGTGGCGGGGGAAGCAGTGCACGAGTGAAGCCAGAGCACCTGCGCGCTGTGCTGGGCGAGTCTGAGGTGTCTTTGGCCTTCCGAAGCACCTCCGCATTCACCCTATTTGAGAAGTTGAAACAAGGGTAAGTCAGAGGGGCATCTTTAAAAGATCACTTCAGCTGCAGCTACTGTGTGAAGAATGGGGGTCATGAGGCAAGGCTGGAAGATCAGTTGTAGCAGCTGGGAGATGGTGGCTCCTTAGAAGTAGACGTAGTGGCGCAAACAGCTGAGGAGGTAGGAAAGCAGGTGGTGATGGCTGGGTGTATGGGGGTTAAGGGAAGAAGCGATGGACGATGCCTTTGGCATGATGAAACAGCTTCACTGCGCACTAAGACGCGAGTTCAGTTTTGGATGTAAGTTGCAGAACAACTAGTAGGATGGATGGAGTGAAATTCAAATTCCAGCTCCAGACTTCCTGGCACAGAGATGGTTCATTTCAGTCAGAGGTGTGACTGGCGCGCGAGTGGTCATTTAAAGCCGTGGTTCTAGGGGCCTCCCTGGTGGCACAACCGGTTAAGCGCAGCACTGTGAAGCTGTCCGCGGCCACTGCAGCAGGAGTTCGATGCCCACCAGGGAGCTGACCCACAGGGCGCAGCAGACCTCTCCTGTCTCCCCGCTGCTCCCCTCAGCAGTGTACTTCAGTCAGTCTGCCTATTCTGCTCCTCACTATCTCTGGTGAATCCTCTTGCCACCCCACACCTCTGGCCTACACCCCAGCTTGTATGCATAAATAAATCTTTAAAAAAAAAAAAGCTGTGGTTCTAAACCAGGGGCGAGTACGCCCCCCAGGGGACATTGGGCAATGACCAGGGATGCTTTGGGATGTCACGCTTCCGGACGGGAGGGACGCTGCTCGACACCCTCCCATGCGCAGGACACCCCAGCATGGAGAATCATCAGGCCCCAAACCTTAGCAGTTCTGAGGACGAGACACCCCGTGCCAGAGGCTGGGCTGAAGCCAGTAAGTCAGCTGGGAAGTCTCTGAGTGAGCAGGAGTGTGGCGCTGGGAAGGCTGGGAAGGCTGGGAAGGCACTTTCAAGTGGGATGAAGCAGGAACATGGCCATTGGCTTAAGGATGGGGCAGCTTTTGGTGGACAAACTAATAGTTTTTTGGGGGGGGCGCGGGGGAGTCAGGAGCTTTTAAAGATAGGACTGAGGATCTGAGTAAGAAAATGGAGACAAGTGTAGACAGAATGAGATGAGACTTTTACACACATCTAACAGCAGAGAGTCATTTTGCAACACTGAGCAGAGGGGGGAGGCTGGGGTGGGGGGTGCTGCTGTCCTCCCGGGTAGATGGACGGAAGCATGCAGTGTCTCCTGTAGCCCTGGGGTTCGTTTTGATGGCCCAGGCAGGGGAGTCAGAAGCAGATGACTGACCCCAAACATGCCTCTGAAGACAGGGAAGTGTTTTGTTGTAGGGGCCTGGGGGCCCACGACCGCTGCTGGCAGCGAGGTCACAGGGACAATATTCTGGAAGGGGAGCACTCGTGCTCACTTGCACTCTGAGTAAAGTTACTCTTTTCCCCGTTTTCTTGCATGTTCTTTGGAGCCGGTTCTTCTGATGTGCAGCCACCCTTTCGGCAGTCTCGCCACAGCAAGTGACAGTGACCAGGCCGTGACTAGCGGCAGTTTCTCCACATTCTAACGCTGACGGCCGAGCTGGCCCTCAACCCACTTACCGGCTCAGTTGTACCTGAGACATGATCTCACACTTAGTACATAAAGGTATAAATTGCCTTGGATTGCTTGAAGTGAATGGGCTTTGTTTTAAACGTCTTGTATAACCACCCTATGCAGAAAGAGCTACTTGCCAAGTGTACATAAATTGCTGTAAGTCCATTATGCTACTTGGGAGGCAGAAGTTATTTGTGCAAGGAAAAAACTCATTAGAATTCTTCAACTCACAGCACTCACGCTAGAGCTTTTAGCGTCTTTGCCAGCTTTATAAAGGTAAATTTCAGCAGCCACTTGGAGTGCATCAACATGGCTTGTAGTTTTGTGACTAGAGGCTAGGGAGGTAGGTTTGGTATGATTGCAAACATTCGCGGTTTGCTTTCAGACATAGTAAAAACTTATGCCACCTTTTTTCACTTAATGTTATGACTTTTTGTGCATTGCTTTTCATATTTTAAGATTTTTAAAATAGCCCTGAAAAAGGTCAATAAAAATACATAACTACCTCCTACATTTTTTAATGTTTTTACAGATCGTAAAATTTTATTTCATAGCCTAAATTATTCTGATTTTCAAATGTGGTTTTTAAATTTGCAGTGTGATGCTTGAAAAACTTAATAAGCATGATGCCAACAAATTATTTCTGTATTATCTGATACAGAGCAGCCACCTCCACTGCCAAGAAAGCCTGGGTGGAAGTGAAGTGGAAGATGAATGTTCTTTGCCCCTTTTAGAATTAGCTCTTTACCTGCACCGGCTAAAAAATCTGGCACAAAACAGTGTTATGTAATATCTTACAATGGTGTCTTCCTCACCTAAACCTGTTTAGTCAATTAAAACCTGACAAACTAGACTTCTGTAACTTTTCATTGTTAGGCCCTTGTAAAACCATTAAATCACAAGTTAATGTTAACCTGTGAACAGTTGTACTGTAGATTTTGTGAAGAATTCATAAACAAAGGTGGCTGAGTGGATTAGTAAACTTTAGAACTGAAGAGTTCTAACTAAAACTGGAATGAATTTGGTTCGTGTAGCTTAGTGATGACTCAGAGCTTCCCACAATAACCTAATAAAAACTCAAGTTCATCCCAAAATGTTCCACAGTGAATGAAAATGGTCTTCCAGCAATCTTTTGTGGAAACTGCCAATGCCCACATAATTTCAAGAAGTCTTTTCACACTGTTGGCTAAAGTTTTATGTATTTTATGCTTACAATGATGTTATCACTAAGTTCCACGTATTTCAAACAAATGCAGATGGCTACACGGAGAACACTTATACACAAGAGTAACTGTAGTCTAGTCTCCTTGCTGAGGAAGTTTCTGGTTCAGGCAGTGAAATGAGCAGAGGGGCTTAGGCTATGAAGGCATCACCATCAGTAAAAGCCCGGATGCCCCTACTCGCCTGTCAAAGATACTCTGTTAAACAACACAGAATTTGGATTTTATAATTTGGATACAGAATGTTATGTTTAAATGACTCCAGGATTTTGGTGACTTCATTCCATGCCATTTGGAAGGTGCAAAGCCCTCTCTGCTGGGCAAATATGTTTACATTCAATTACCAGTCCAAATTTTTGAGCAAACTATACACTGATACATTAAACCAGCAGAAGAAAAAGAGCTAAGACGGATAAACTAGTAAAACACAGAAAATGAGAGCTATAAAGTAAAAAGTCACGCTAGACTTAAGAGTTTAGAAATGAAGACTTGCTATAGACCAACAAACTCAAGGTGAAGGGCCGGTGTCTAATATTTAGTACTTTTCAAATTAAAAGGAAGACACAAATTAGTATAAATACTATATTTATTAAATATCTTTACAGTTTATTTAAATGTATTTACAGAACTATTCCTGCATAAGTTATATTCAGACATCCAATTCAGGTCATTGCCTCTTGGGTAAGACAAATGATGATAGTCTCAACAGAAAAAAGCAGCTCATTAGTATACACAAAGTCAAATTTGCTTCATTATTCAGCCATCTTTGCCACAAACTACCTGCTAACAGTTAAATTTTTGACATGGACACTGTTGACTTTTAGTATGTAAGTTCAATTCTGCAAGGAATTTAAATTTTTACTTTTTACAAATAGAACCCAAATGTCTTTGCAGTTTTATAAGCAGATTTTGGTTTTTCAACAATGTGAAATTCATTCAATGCAAAAATGTGATCGTTTCAGGGAAATTGGATGCTGTAGCTTCTACCAAAGATAGCTGGTGTAAGGTGACAAGGAACCATGAACTTACTCAAAAGTACAAACTTACAGTTCTACCCAATCTTGTTTACAGTCTCCAAAACTCACAACGGACTCAGTGAATTCCCACAATTCCTGCCTCGTTGCTTGATGTGGTAGGTTGGTGGTACTGAGGTGGTCCTGAAGGCGACCGTTCTAACCAGAACGAACGCAGCTGACAGGAGAGTCCGGACACTCTCCCATCACGCAAAGCTTGAAATCTAGTTTCTAATCTAGATGCAGCCCAACCCCCAGCCGTGCACACCTGGAATGGATTCTTGTGATTTAGTGCCCATCAACCATGCCAAGCCAGTGCAGTAATTCAGGACAAATAACCTGTTTTGTCCCCATGCCCCATTTCTTCTTTCGGTTTTAAGAGCCTATGGACTCTACTGCATCTTCATTCAGTTTATTTTTTTGTGCGCAGGCAGCTTAAGTTCACAGGAAGAAATAAGGTTCTGATATGTTTAGAGTGCACATTTTAAAACAGAACAAAATAAAAATTTCAAGCATGTGATAAAAATATTGATTTTTATAATACAGTATTGCTTTATAAATATAGATGGAAAAGCTATAAACTTTACTGGTCTTTGGTGCATCCAGAGAGGGATAATTAATTTGCCATTTGTAAATTAGAAATCCAAATTTTCTCCTTATAAAAATTCATGACATGAGGCATATGTATGCTTTTATACTGCTTAATTTAAAACCCATTTCACACACACATACTGAGTTCAAAATCAGACCTGCCAAGTGGTATGTGTCAGTCACACCCCAGAGACTCAGGTCCTGTGACCTGGAAAATTCCAGGATGGGTCCAAGAGAGCGTCTGACCACTGCGAGTGAAGGAGAATCACTTGTTAAGCAGCACTCCAAGTGACCCCGGGGGTGATAACACTAAGTACAGAACATCAAAAAGACAGGGAATAAAGAAAAGAGAGTATTTTGTGTCACTAAGCTATCGGCCAGGCCCAACGTCAGTTTCATTGTAAAACTCAATTCTTGTCCCACTATTTTCAACATCACTTGAACAAACACATTGTGGATTTCTAATAATCATTTTTCAAAAAGGACTAAGTTGGCAAAACAAAAGAACTAATTTGTGTGAAACACCACCAATCTAACTTTACAAAGATTGTGTCTGATGTATTAAGTGAGAGCAAAGAAAGTTAGTGAGTCGACCAGCACTGCTCTTACCAGGAATTAAATGTAGGCATTGGAAAATGAATGCAAACTATATCCAGATCACAAAACTACATACATACCTCTGACCAGAAATAGTCAAAAACCCAAACAAAAGAACTGAAGTTGTCAGCCCAAGCATAAATGTACTCCTTCCAACAAAACCCTTCTGGATGCAACTTTCTTTACTTTTTACAGAGACTGCAAATAGTTTGTGCAAAATAAATACCCCGCCACGTGCCCCTCGTGCTTCTGTGTTTCAGCACAGCATGATGGGTCCTCACTGTTTACACAGAGCGGCCCTCCCAGCCCTCCCTTCCCATCTCCTCTACCAAAGAATTCCATTTTGTCAAGTTAGGGTAGTTAAGGCATTCTGACATGTGATTAAAGGTGATTCAAAATAGGTATCTAACATTATGCCAATTTAGGAATAGTAGATAAATTACTGAACGGCTTACAAATGAATAACTTATTCTTATTATAAATGAAATGCCTGTTACAAGCATGATGCATTGAAATATAGTAATGACATGTACATGGTACATGTTAAACAATTTTAAATAAAACAAAAGCCTGACAGTTACTCAAATATACAGTACAAATCCACAAAACAAAATCTTTTAAAACAAATTGAGGTAACCTCAAACATAAGTTTTAATGCAATAAACCAGGGAGTAAGTATCTCCTTTAGAGAAAGACTTTCTATATTCTCAAGTAGATTCTCATCAGGTTTAATTGCATTCTCATCTATACACCAATGTTACCTGACTTATATATAAAACATGGCTTTAATTTAAGGATTTCTAAGTATATACTTTTCTACCACCAAGTTAATGACGGGAAAAAAAAGTTGACCCAAAAATATATATCTTTACAGCAGTTGACTTGTACACAAACCTTAAAAATAAGTTTGAGCTTACAAATAAGGGGAAAACAATGCAGGGTAGTTTTAGAAGGAAACTATACACTGCAAGATGGCTATTTGGAAACTGTAAACATTAAGCTTGATTCAAAACCCCTAAATTTCTGTATAGGGCAAATGCAAATGTCAGATCACCAGTAGGAGTTTTCCTCGTGGACTCCTGCGCTGCTGCCTCTGCCCACGGCGCTCTTCCACGGGACTCCCTGAATTTGGTGCGTGCTCTGCAGAAAGCAAGGCTACTAATAAAAGGTCTGAGGGCGAGACTAGGAGTAGCATGACCAGGAAAGCCGACAAAATTGGAAGTTACAGCTGTCCGTCCTCAGCCGGGGCCTGCAGCCCGGGGCCCCCACGCAGTGAGCATCCTATCAGACAGCTGGGAGGATTTTCAGCCAGAATGTTAAATTTCTAGACTTTGAGGAGTTTTACAATCTTGAGTAGTATTTCTGTTCAAAAATTCTGGTGGTCTTCCCCCACCCCTTCCCGTAGATCAGGCCAGCAGCCTGTGATTTGTACTAATCAATAAACTTTCATCAGCACAATGACACAGCTTTTAACAACCATGAAGTATTTGCATCCATGAATTTTTCTTTCAACCTGTTTAAAAAAAAAAAAACAACAGCAACTCCTGGGATCAAGATTTCATAATCTCAGAGCAATATTTTAGAGCAGAATTATAAGCTCCTGAAAAATAGGAGTTTATAATAAAAACACAAAGCCACACCCAATCATCGTAACAAAGACTGTATAGTACATGTATAACATTTCTTTGATGAATAATGTATGTTTCGAGTAGATGTACCACAACATACAATTTGTGTTATGACTTTTAAAATCCCTTTTACACACTGTAGTTTTGAATTCACCTTACCGACCGACATTACTCAATTTCAATACTTCAACCATTTTTGAAAAGTAGTAGCCGTTCTGGCTTTCCGAACCTCCATCCCATCATGGGTAGGCCAATGAGAGATGAAGGCCAATCTCCAACTCCCGATTCTCTTCCAACGCTGCTGGCAGAATGAGCTAGTGGCTGACAGTAGTGGTTCTCACAGAGATCTCAACCGGGTCTCAAAAACACAGGCAAAAGGCTTCCATCACTGGCCATTGAGATCAGTGGCAAAGAAATGTGGTCCTGCCAGCAGGATCAACACACACAGCAGGGAGAGTCGGGGTGATGAAGGGAAAGGCAGGCGCTGACACGGGGCGCGTCAGTCTGTATACTCCGCCACTATGGAAAGGAGGACGGTGATGTCATCTGGCTTTCCACCTACAATGAAAATGAAGTCAAATTATCTTAAATGGGAAAGTCAATCAAAACACGTGAGCCTGAATAAGTACCAGAAGACAAATGCTTGCCATCCAGGCAAGTTTGGTGTGCTCTAGTAGAAAAAAGAAAAAATGATCTGATAAAGAGAAATAGTTAAGGGCCTCCCTGGTGGCGCAGGGGTTGAGCACTGCGCTGTGGAGCTGTCGGCAGCGGCGATGTGAGTTCGACGCCCAGCCGGGGAGATTCCCACATGGCGCGGCAGACCTCTCCTGCCTTGCCCGCTGCTCCCCTCAGCAGTGTTTTTCTGATCTGCCTGTTCTGCTCCCCACTCTGTCTCTGGTGAACCCTCTCACCACCCCACGCCTCTGGCCTGTACCCCAGCTTGTATGTATAAATAAATATTTTTTTTAAAAAAGAGAGAGAAATAGTTAAAACAAAAACACCAAGAAATTACATGTAATTGAATTTTTTAAGAATCGGCCCTGTTTACAGCTGGAGTGAGTTGTTAAAACTGTCACCACATCCTCTGTTCAAAGCAATCACAGTATAGACAGAATCTGGTTTAGATAAATCGGCCTCAGGAGAAAGTTAAATACTTCTACCCACAATTCTGATTTGGGCAAATGTAGGCAATGTTTGGAGCTAGGAATAGTCTTGTATTCTAATCTGCCAAACAGCTAGGCCATGTGCTTTTCCCCTCTAGTTTTGCATTTCCTGGAGGGCTAAGAAATGCTGTACATGTCCTCTATCAGTGAGAAATCTGGCCAACTCTACTAGTTCTAAGCTGCAAGCACCAACGTGTTCTCCCAGCTCCAGAAGTGAAGTGCTCGCCCGTCCCCAAAGTCATATAGCCCTCAGCACATAGAAGGACACACTGGGCAAGTATAATTAACAGTTTCCCTCTTCAAAACCTGCTGTGGCAATCTGGCAGGCAAATACTGCCAATGAGTCCCGAACAGCCAGAGGAAGACAGCTGAAATGTCAGAGCAGTGAAGGGCAGAATGTTAAACTGTTAAGAATGTCCAGGCCTTCCAGGCAGAGCTCAGAGGCCTTTGGTTCAGGTCCAGGCGGTGCAGTGGTGGCAATAAATGGCTCAGATTTCGCCTGCCTTTGCAGCCACTGAAACTCAATTCTGAAGGGCATCTCTGTGGGGAAGGCATGATGACATGCACGTGCTCGTGTTCCCGTTGGAGGCCTGCTGACCTTGCTGAATGCCAGCCTGTGACCAGGCTCACAGCTGGGAGAAGACACCTCAGTCTCACTCCAGGGCTCTAGTTTACCTTGCCCAATAGCCCAGAATCCTCCCATCCTACTATGTTTCCAATTAGTTCCAAAAGAATGCTTACCTCTCACATTCAATCCGTTGTCACATGCAAATTGTGCAAAAGGTGACATATAATTTGGGTCATAGGCCAACTCATGAGCTTGCTCTGCAATGCTTCTTGCTGTCTGTTGTATACTCTCATAATTTGAATTCTAAGACGAAAGAACGCAGGAGTTATTTTCACCATGTCTCATGATATCTGCATGCAAGTAAACCACTTGCAAGTATCACTTTTTAAGACACTAGTATTTATCTAACCACACTGTCCACCATTTAAGTTTTATGCCAGTTAAAGAAGACATTAAAACAATTCACCTTGACAAAATAAACAAGACCACCGGTGCTGCACACATAAAATGTCAATCAGAAAAACCCTTCGCGTGGGTGACTATGGGCCATAAAGTTTAGGTTTTCAGCTTTGCTTTTTTTCCCATTTGAAATTCTTGAGGTATTTTTGCTAAAACGGGATAATAAAAAAGATAGATTTTGATAGCACTTTTGGGATGACCTCCGAGGTGTTCTTGCTTGGGAATGTACCCGTGGTCAACTAGTTTGCTTTCCCAGTAAAAGCTGCCACTGGCCCTACTAAAAATAACTTCAGAATTTTATATCACGATGAAAGAATCTTGTTTAGTCTTAACCTTAAGCCATACCCTATCCTTGCTGCTTCAACTTCCTCAAACGTAAAATGGGGATGGCAACAGGGTCCATTTTAGTTCCAACATTCTAAGATTTGAAACAATTTCAAAATATATAAGAACAGGCCTCCATTTTAATGTCACTTCCACAGTGACCAATCTTTCTAAAACAGCCATCCTCTCTATTCTCTACCCTTTACTTTGCCTTTCTTCTTATCTACATCATCATTATCTATTTTTTTTCTCTGTGGTATGTCTTCCTCCATTAGAATGCAAGCCCCACATGAGCAGGGAATGTGTTCTTTCTGCTCGTCACTGTCACCACAGAGCACAGAGAAGTATGGAGCTAAGGATTTTGTGCATGTGGTCTTAATTCTCACTGCAACCCTATAAAATAGGACCTTTTGTAAAGGTCCCCCTTTCCCCCCACCTCCCGTTTTATAGATGAAGAAAGTATTACTTTAAAAGTTTAGAAACATGAGCCAACACCATTAAAATGCAAGTAAGAAATGTCCTCATCTGAACTTTTCCAACCTTTACCACCCTACTAAAGGCTTGTATGAGAAGCGTCTTTTTCCTTCAAGCTCTCCAACTTGTATTTGCATTTACATTTGCTTATAAGAACTATCATTATTTTCCATATTCACAAAACAGTCCTTTCCAAAGTTACAAAAAGAGATAATGCAAACAAATTAACAAAACTCAGCTGCCCAGAGAGGGCCACTGTTTCCAAGAGTTGACCTTGGAGTGAATTACCTTTAACTTTTTCAGCTCCTGAAGGATCATGTAATCAGGCATGTTGTCAAAGAGTCCGTCGGTGGCTGTCAGGATAATGTCTCCTAGCTGGACATCGAAAGATGTGCTATCAGCAGCATCGGGGCTGTGGCAGGGACAAAGTGGACAGAATGAAAAAAGCCCTTTAGAAATACCAATGAAAGTTTCCAACAGGATCCAAGTTACAATGTAATGAGGCTTTAAGAAAGGCTAATTTATAATAATAAAAAGATAGATAATAATAATAAAATAAAATAAAAGATAGATAATAAAAATAAAGATCAGTCATTCTGAAATTCCTAACTTTGAAAAAATTAATGGAAAACCCTGGTAAAAATATTTCAAAAGTTTAACTAAAACCATCAAGTAAAATGAAGCTTGATGATCAGTCACATGTAACTTAAAAGGGGGAAGCATTCTTTTCTGAATCAGATACAAACATGCCTCTAAAATCCTAGTGGAAATGAGTATTTATTTCCTAACTTTTTAGAGCCAAATTCCATCCTCTCTTACTCATTTCCCATGAAGTCTCCTGAATCTCTTCTTCGGGAGGCTGTTAGAGTGGAATACTGAGCACATGGAGGAGCGCATGCAAATCCTGTTAAGAATTCACATGAAATACCCCCGGTGGTGTATCATACTACAGTACTAGTAGCTACTGGTAGTAAGTAATACTTTCTCTGGGTTCCTCAGGGTTTACAACATGTCATACTGAGGTTATGTTTATTGGTATGTCTGGTACATAGTAGGTCTCCAAGAAACAGCTATTGTAACGGAGTAACTGACCTTCCGAATTGGGGAGGGTGAGGGGTGGAAAAGGGACACTCTGCTATATTAATAAAGAAAGCCAGGTGATCCACAGGTGGGGATGCTCCTGCAGCAGAGTATAAATCTGGAAGGATGCAAAGAAAGAGATGGCAGTGGCTACCTCCAAGAAAAGAATGTATTGCTGGGGTAGGGGTTAGAGGTTAGGCATCATGACAACTTTTGTGTACAACTTTTACAAAGATGATGGAAAATTTTTTTCCTTTGACATCATTTGATGAAAACAGACATAATGGGGAAAAACCCCAGGTGGGAGGACAGAAAAGGTCATATATTCAAAGTGTTAATAACAGCCCCCCTCAAAGGCCAGTCTCAGTGACTTTCAAGGCCAGCTTCACTGCTCCCAAGCTCTGGAGGGAAAGTGAGATAGCTGACAGTCTGTCTTAAAATGTGACTAGGGAACAAGAGCCAGTGAAAATTCATATGCTGACCTGGAAGGGAGGGGTCAGAACTCTATGCTTGACAGAAAAGTCCTAAACTTGTAAGTTACACGATTTAATTAATCCTATAAATACTAAAATATTTATAGATAAGTGGGATTTAAAATGACTAAAGAGATATATGCAGGGGGAAAAACAGAAGACAGACTGCAAAACTGGTAGGAAACAGGTAGGTATCTTCTCTGGAATAAAGAGAAACAATACAAGATACTTCACATCTGCTCAGCCTTTGGATTACAGAAGTTGAGATTAATGAGCAGGTTGCACCGAAGCTCTGTTTAATGCTGAGGTCTTCTTTCCCCAGGAGTGTCCTTTGCTATTCTGCCTGTGAGAGACTTGCTGCCATTGGACAGTTTGTCCTCTTCTCCCAACACTCCCACCCATGAGCTTGGTGTTCTGCCAGCTGCAGTTTTGCCCATTTTGAGTGAACATACTGTGCTGCTGGAATCTTTTGACTGCACTGAAACACGAGCTGAAATCACATGCTAGCAAGCCATCTCTGGGCTCCGGGGAAGCAATCGCCACCTCACTGGCTGGCAGGCAGGCAGGCAGGCAAGCAGAGTGCTGCCCTGACTGGACTGTCCCAAAGATAGCATGTGGGATATGGCAGGGCCACTCTGGCACTCAGAAGCCAAAACAAGAACCAAATAAAGGAAACGAGCATACTGCTCTCCCAAAACTGTTAGCTGAGCTTGATATTGACCAAGGCCTTGGGTTTTTGAGTTCTTCCCACTCCATTATGGCTAATATTATTATGTATTTCAGCAACTACAGAAGGGCCTATCATCAAATATTCTTCCAATAATGGTAATCTGCCTTACTACAGGTGAGAAGTGCTTCCTTCTCGCTAGGAGTCAGTGGTAGACTTTAGGTGAACGACACTGAATACCTGAATACAGTAACATATGTTCAATGTAGTTTAAAAGATGGTAGTTCTAACCAATTTATCTTAGTATGGACTTAAATTATGCCCTAATAGTAACTACTAAGTAGAGACAACAGGTAAGTAGAATGCTGCCGCCTTTTTTTTTTTTTTTTTTTAAACAAAAGGATCATTTACTGACATTTATGAATTGCCAACTATGTTTCTGCCAGGTCCTGTAAGGCTGTGAAAGGCAGTGCAATCTGAGACTGTCTAGCCTTACTCTGTAGTCTTATCTTAGAAAAGATAAACTTTAAAAAGGTTGATTTTAAAAAGTACAAGGCTTGGGCCTCCCTGGTGGCGCAGTGGTTAAGCGCTGCGCTGTGGCGCTGTCGGCAGCACGCAATGAGAGTTCGACGCCCGGCCGGGGAGAATCCCACATGGCGCGGCAGACCTCTCCTGCCTCGCCCGCTGCTCCCCTCAGCAGTGTATTTCTGATCTGCCTGTTCTGCTCCCCGCTCTGTCTCTGGTGAACCCTCTTGCCGCCCCAAACCTCTGGCCTGTACCCCAGCTTGTATGTATAAATAAATAAATCTTTAAAAAAAAAAAGTACAAGGCTTGGAAGGTCCTTGACAATTTAAAAATGAACTGAGAAAGTGAAAACGAGAACACCTCAACAGCATCATCATAGATCATATGCAAGACCACCTTGGACTCCACTTCTTGCAAGTTAACTTTGCTTTGACAGATTCTGCGTGGATTGCAAGTTTTGTTTGATGCATTCAACAGAACCATTCCTGAGAACAGAACGCATTCTCCAGAATCAGGAAGCTATTCTGATAAATCCAGCAGAGGTCTCTCTGTACTCTTCCCTAACAATATATCAAAGTCTTGTGCAGACAATGGCATACCTGAAAGACAACTCATTTCTCCAGCACAATTTGATGCACACTGTATGTACCATGTGGTCTTGGTATGAAAAACCGATCTTGCGCAAGCTTGAAATAGTGTTTATAGTCTTGCCAAATCCTTGGGTATTTATCAGAATTCAACTTGGCTGCAATACCAAGTTCGAGCAAAGCATCTTTCAAAGGCAAACTAAAAGGCCCTCCTGATGAGACCATTTTCAGTGTGTCTTTTCCCACATGGAAAGGGAAAGCGCCCCCCCCCACCGAAGTTAAGGGAGAGCGGGGGCACCTGCAAGCGCTGCAGCGCTGCACGTTCGGGGGGGTACCTGTCACTCAGGATGACTCCCTCGGCCTCGGGCGGGGCGATCGAGAGCTGGAACGGCGTGTTGAAGTAATGCTGCTGCTCGTCGGAGCGGTGCACGACCTCGCCGCCCCTGACGACCAGGAAGCCTGAATCGCCCAGGTTGGCGGTGTGCAAGCGGTGGCTAGTTCTGTCCAGCACCACGATGCAGGCAGTGCTGCTGCCTAGGAAGAAAAGTCATCTCCATTGATTTTCTCTTCCTAGGCTGCTTCTTCATGTACATTTTTATCACATCACCCCGAAGAGCAACATGCCATAATCTGAACCTCCTTTCCATGAACAGAACCTTGATCGGTAACGTGCCGTATCCCCCACTGCCAGAGTGACATGATCAGGATCAACACGCGGGGGGAAAAGAATTTATATTGTAAATGGATCACTGATGACTGAGTTCTACCATTTGCCGAGAAAGAAAACATTTTAGATGGCTGATACTTAACCACAGTATTTTCTTTCAATACTGCTATAACCTATGCCAAGTGCTCAAAAGCGTGCTGTTGAGATTATGTTTTAATATTTAAATGCCAGGGTGAGAACGTTACATTTCCTTGACATTCTCATTAGTCACTGGCAGGAAGCTTTCTTTACCAGGTTCACTAACATAAATAAGGCATAAACTAACAGGGCACAATAGCTACAATTCTGAACCAGATTTCTATCTGTTGAGGTCATAAAGAGCATTTACTGGAGAATGACTCACTATGAAGTACGAAGAACAATGATCACAGATAGCTTGTGGAATCAACGTGCTCCACGAGGGAAGAGGCTGTTACAGAGGGAGAGGCTGCATTCCAAGCAGAAAGCAAAAAGCATCTGTGCACTTTTGCTGCACACACAGCTCGAAAGCCCTTCCCCAGACGGCCAGACCGATGATATAGTCAGTAAGATCACTTTCAAGTACTAACATTTAAAACTATACCTATTGAAAAAAGGCATAACAGAAAAATAAACAATTCACCAAAAAATAAAATTTAAGTAATTTGTAAATACAGGGGAGAAAATGATCATTTTACTAGTAACTTTCACCTACTAGGTTAACAAGTGTCAAAACTCAGGGTCGGCAGAAATGTATGTAGGGAATGTGAGAGAGTAATACTAACGACCTTTCTAAAGAACACAGCCCTGAAAAATGTACACGTCCTTTGACCTAGCAATTTCAATTGTGAGATTTCATACAAAGAAAATAATTAGAAATGCAAATAAGACTTAAGTTCAAAAACACTGTTTAAGATCAGGAAGAAACGGAAACCACCTATATACCTGACATAAGGTACTGGTTAAATAAATCACAGTACAGCCATACAATGGAAAGCTGTATACTATCACATAATTCTTAGAAAACAGATTCCAATCCACCTCCCTGCATCTGAATTTTGGCTTTCCCACTTACTGGCTGTGTGACCTGATGCAAATTACTTAACCCCTCTGTGCCTCAGTTTCCTCACCTATAAAGATAAGGATAAATACCTCATAGTGTTGTGAGATCAAATTAGTTAAATCTTGGCAAATGCTTATGACATAATAAGCACAATACCTATTTGATAATCACTAAAATTATGTTAGAGAAATAAATCCAAAAATGGAAACTAATTTAAGTAGATTATAAACTAGTATTAAAGTTCCCATTTAAAAAAGTGATATCAAACTTAAAGAACTATTTACCAGAAAAAGTGAAATTTACTATAGTTTTTTTTTTTTTAAAGCAGTATTAGGAAAAGGCTGAACTGTTAAGATGACAGTTAAAAAACAAAATGAAACAAAAACACAAGCTGTGGGACCAGAGGTATTAAATACAGTGCTCCTTCACGTTCTAGCTGTCTGACTCTGTGGGCACGTGCCTTATTCTCTTTTGATCTCAGTTTTTCTTAACAAAATGGGGACTCGAAATACCTAGGTACCTACCTTATAGGGCTCTTGTAAGCACACAGTAGATTCAATTCCTGTTACCACTATTTTACACAAACACAGATAAAAGCTCTGGGACCATAATCACTAAAATGTCGATAGTTTTCTTAGTGGGACAAGTAATTACTTTTGAAAATAAAAGCATGGGCACTAACACTAACTCTTAGCTCTCTAGCCCCTGTCCATTTAATAGTGAAGAAACACAGGTGCTGTAACTAACTGGCAGTGCCTTCACATGAACTGCTCCTTCTATTAGAGCTTTGATCACCAATTACCCTTCCTTCCTATCTCAACACACAAAAGCTCCATTCATTCATCATTAATAGAACAGAAACAGGTCTTCTACAAATCGATGGGGTTAACTGAGAATAAAAAATGACAGATGAATAACACAGCCTTGAAAATTTTGCTGCAGGAAGGACTCATGTTGACTAATATTACTCACTGACAAACCCAGGCTATCGTTTGGCTTCCCTTGTGGCAGTAACTGGCTGAGTCAGAATCAAAATGTCCTCCGGAGTGACTGAGCTCAAAAAGGCAAAGCAGTCCTCACGAAGGCAAGCCCCGTCTTACCGGATCATCGGGGCTTGGCGTGTACTCTTCTCTCCTGTATTAAAATTATTGATTGTGTGCACGCGACTCAGGCCCTGAGTCTCATACTGGGAGACTCGTGCTTCAAATATGTTTAGAGCAGAACAAGCAGGGGAAGAACAATCAGAAAAGAGGTGCTAAGAACAACAGTGCAGGATGTTCAAAAGACTGACCAGTGCAGACAGGCATCCAGGCAAATTCCTCATGCTAAAATGGAAATACTTTTATCACGCGGTCCTTCATTTTGTAAACTACTACTAAGCCTTTTGTGCAGCAAACAGAGGAAGGCATAACCTTATTAGGATTGACCCCTCAAATTCTTAAGATGTGTTGGCTTCACATGACCTAAATCTACCACTTAAGGGTTTCTGAGGAAATACATGACAACAATTAGCCTGTGGTGCCAACTCAGATCTAGAAATTCTAAAAATACAAGTGGTTATAGCTATCAGTTTGCACTTTATTTCATAATTACTTTATATGTTTTTAGTAACTGCTGAATTTAAAAAACAAATAAAAAAAAGGAGTACCCTTCTATAAGGTTATTGATAATATTTGAGGTTCAGTAAAACTCAGCAGCTTGTCATTGCCAAAATATGCTTGAGTTTAGTCACACATTTGAGATGTGTAGATTAGGTGAGAGTAATGTGTGTGTGTTAAACATGGAAAAGAAAGGATTATTTCAAGCTGTCCTTTAAGAGAAAAAAGCATTAAATTCAGTGTAAGAAGACCTGTAAGATGTCCTAAAGTTTGACTAAGATCTCTGAGTTACATGAGAGTAAACAGGAAGGAAAGTAAGGATGAGGGGGAAAAACCAAATCTACAAAGTCAGGTTAGTTTTATTTTGTAACCAGTTATTCCAAGTCACAATAAATTTGGGGGGGGGAGTGGGGGGGGACCGGCAGAAGCACTCACTGAAACAGCAGCAGTCTTGCCCCAGGAATCTGATCTATAGGCTCTCTGATGTCAGACTATTACATGGCATTCTGTAATGTTCTTTCCCGTCCACATGTGTGAGTATTGTATGAAGCTTTAAATTGTTCCTTTTCATAAAAAGATCTTGCCACTTAATAAATGAAGCAAGGGGGAGGGTCAAAGATTAAAAGTTTTGCCCAAAATCATGTGACAAGCTGATAGAGGTGCTAGAAATAGAATCTAGGATGTTTCACTGTGCCAGGCAAACTCCAGATTACATGTCCAAAAAACAGTGAATTAAAACAAAGTGGTATACTGAAATTGCAAGACAAGATTTCTTTTCAATTATCAGGAAAACAAGCTGGTTAATCATAAAGAAGTATAAGATGGCAGTGTGATGTAAAAAAGAGAACCTTCTTGCAGAGGATTTTAATTAAAGGTAGAATTCTACAATGTGGAGATCTCCATTAACACTGAACAGAGGCTGCTCTTAATGTGGAAGGTGACAGGAAGGGAGGCCTTCTAGTAACTAAGATGACGCTGGCGACTAGCAGAGACATCAACAACACCCTTCCTGAGAGTCCGCTTAGAAGGCTGGGTAAGTTCTCAGAAAACCACTTAAAAAACGTATGTAAAAGACTGGCCAAAGGATGTGCTATTAGCATACCAAGCAAGCACATGCTAGGCATCTGTTGGCTTCCTAATACTAGCGTAACAGGGATGTATTTTGTGCCATGCAGTTTCACAGACTAGTTAGCTAACTGGTAGAAGCAGGGTGTGTCCACAGGCAAGCTGAATTTCCCACAGATAATCAACTGAATTTTAGAAGTCAGACCCCATCCCCTTTCTTCCTCCCTCAGAGAAAAACTATCCAGAATTACACAACCATTTGCTTTTCTTTCATTGTATTTTAAAATCCCTAAACGGTTCAACTTTTTTTTTTTTTTAAATGTTTCTGAACTTGAAATACATGGAGTCAGATTTTTAGGTGTATTCTGAAATGTCCTCTTCTCCCTCAACATGTTCCTGAATGCTGCAGGCAGCTTAAGACATTCCCTTTCAAATGCCATTTCTCTGCTATTGATGGGTTTTCAGGTTGTTCCTTTCTCCTGCTCTTATAAACAATGTTTTTACCAGCATTCCTGTCTCTTAACACAGATATGGAAGCCTTTCTCTAGTCTATGGGACAGACCTGGAAGTCGGACAGCTGGAGCATGCTGTATGCACATGTTTAATTTTATACAGCGATGTCAAATTGTTTCCTAAAGTGGGTTGCACCAACTTATCGGTACATTCCCTACAAGCAGTATCAAGTATATGGATAGTCCACAGCTTCTCTACCAAACTGTGCTTAACAGGAAGACCGCAGGAAAAAAAGCTGGGCTGGTAAGTGATTTCCTCGGTTTTGTTTTTTAACCAACTCCTGGGGTTCTTTAGTGAGAAAAATGCATAGGATATCTACTTACCAAGCAAAGGTACTTTATTCTGCAGCAACTCACAGTAGCTTGTGGTGAGGATTCCAATGGGATTACTTGGGACAAACCGTCCTTCTTTTACTAACCGTTCACATGTTCGCATTAAAGTCCCTGAGAATTGAGATGGATCAACTCCGTAGTCTCTCCATCCTCCCACACCATCTGCAACTCCTTAAAAAAAAAAAAAATTACTTGTGAAGGTCATTCTTACTAGTTTCTTAGGAATTCTTGCTCTTAACAGTTAATTTTATTATATAGTATATATATTTACCCTGAAATTCAGAATAAAATGTGCGGAAGTTTCATGTATTACATGCTAATGTTTCTAAGCCAACTTTTAACTTATTTAATATATTGATGAATAAACATGTGAGCTACCACAGGGTGGCACTGCCTGCCAGCCAAGAGTTCGCTTCCAGCAGGATTATCCACTTTGTATAGAAGTATTTGTGTTATTAGTCTTTGTTGGTATAAGAAAAAAAGAAGAAAATTGATTTTAAAAAAAATGCTGATGTTAGTGATTGCCAGAGCTGGCAATCATTAAGAGTAACAAAGCAGCAAACTTTTAACTCCGAATACTGACCAATACTATGAAATACACAAAATTAAGATAATATCCCACTTCTCTCCTCTTCCCTCAAAGACTATCTGGTATAGGGCTGCACTGTCCAATACAACAATCACACCACATGCTGCACACCTGAATGGGGTGGGTCCAAACTGAGATGTGCTCTAGGTATAAAACACACACTGGATTTTGAAGAAAAAAAAATTTTTTTGTATACACACACCCCAACAAAAATCTCATTGATATTTACATAGATTACATGTTGAAGTATTTTTTAATCTAATACACCACACAGAATACACTGTAAAAATTAATTTCACTTGTTTCTTTTTACTTTTAG
The DNA here is from genome assembly GCA_004024925.1 of Scalopus aquaticus. Taxonomy (NCBI): domain Eukaryota; kingdom Metazoa; phylum Chordata; class Mammalia; order Eulipotyphla; family Talpidae; genus Scalopus; species Scalopus aquaticus. The sequence goes on from PVIJ01000159.1 coordinate 320,715, forward strand.
TTTCTATGGCTAAAATGACATGTGTCGCTCACGTCATTTTTCTACTGGGAAGTACGTGTAAGGACTCTCACAGGTGCACAGAAGTGTTCATGAGTTCACAGTCTGCACAAGGCTTCTTTACAAAGGGAAATTAGTGTTCAAGAAAGTAAGATATCAAAGTGGAAATGGTATGATGTTTTCAACTCCTTATAACATCAACTTAGCTGTTCTCTTCAACATTAAAATCAATTTTCAATTGTCTTTTAAATTCAAATAAAGCGAGAACAAAAATGCCACACACAGATATGGCTTTAAATGACCACAAAGGAACCTCCTGGAATCATTCTGGAACCTCTGAGAAATAACTGTTTTAGAAATAAGGGGCTGTAAGCAGTCAATGAACCAAAGGAAGATTCAGTTTACTTCATACCACTCTATTGTTTAAATTTTGTTTTCATTATGAGTGTGTACTGATTTTATAATTAAAATGTTAATTAGGGACTTTATTAAGTCTTAAGGTTTTCTGAGCAGGAGGTATCTTCCCCATACAATTTGTCTTTTTTGTACATTCAACTTCCCTAGACATTTTTAAAGAATGTATTTGGTGTAACAGTATGAGAATGCTTATACATAAAAAACTAGCTTTATGTAAAAAGGACACATTATACTCTTTTCGGTGATGGAACACCCCCTGAAAAAATTAAGAGGAAACAACTGGAAGGGTGTTATCACTACTGGGGCAGCAGTAGTGACTCCCTTTTGTGACCAACAAATAACCAAAATTTCACTTTGGGGCAAATCTAAATTGATCAGAAAACGTAATGTCTGGGATTTGTTTTGAAATAATGGGGAGGGGAAGAGGCTGATGGAATAGTGGATGAAACAAGATCAGCTTATGAATGGAAAACTGAAGTTCAATGAGTGGTACACTCATCTTTCTAATTTGAGATACAGTTGAAATTTTTCACTGTACAGTTTAAATAATGATGATGATTACAAAAAAAGAAAAAATACCCTTCAACCTGCTCTGTGGGCAGCAAGAGCCTTTCAGAAGAGGATGAGTAAAGAGTTTGTCTCGGTAGCTCAGCTGTGAATTGGGAGCCGATGTCACAGGGACTTGGGATTGTGAAGCAAAATTCCACCAGGTGAACTGGATGTGGGGACAGCAGTGGTGGGGGAGAGAAACGCATAAGGATGGCAGAGCTATCCTACCAGGAAGAAGTATTTTTCCTGCTTTTCCAGGTAGTTGTGAGGAAATTCTTAAGAGAACTGAAGATAGTTCAGTAGGAATTTCTTGAGCAAGATTTTGCACAATTCAAAATGCAACCACTTGTGTTAAAACACAGAATGCAATTACAATCTTTGCAACTCCATCTGATTAATCATTCTTTTCAAACTACCACCTTCTAAAGGAAATAATTTCTTCTTAGCTGGTCTCTAATCTAAGAGTCACAATTAACTTTAAATACAAACTAATTTCATCTATAAATGTCCTTCACAAGAAAACCATTAAAATCTGAGATAGTGCTGACAGTGAATCCTGGCACTCACTGAATAATCTGTCAGTAGCTTACAGACAGAGGCTGACCTGATACAGTCCATCAACATTAATCAGATTTCTCCCAGAATAGAGCACAACCTTTCAGGCACCTATCTGCTTTAATGTGGGAAAAAGATTCCAAGCAAAACTACATCAGTAAATTTCTTTAGAGGAAAAGATTCAAAGAACATATAAATTTTTTAATAAAGTTATATGGGAAAAAAGCCTTAATAAGCATGTATAATTTACTTACAAAGAACAAGTTATATAACAGGAAGAGTCACATTTGGGGTTAGAATCAGGCTAAAACCAGAATAATCTACCACATGTACATTTGAAACCTAGTTTAATTCATATTAGGCAGTAATTTCTATGAGGAAATGAATATTTCCTTTTGCAGAAGCAAAAGCTTCAATTCTCAAAGAGAACACCCTTTAAAATAGCAGAATTAATCCAGATATAAAGGGAAATTTCATTCAGATTACATTTCCTTTTTTTTTTTTTTAAGATTTATTTATTTATGCATACAAACTGGGATACAGGCCAGAGGCGGGGCAGCAAGAGGGTTCACCAGAGACAGAGCTGGGAGCAGAACAGGCAGCTCAACTGAAACACACTGCTGAGGGGAGCAGCAGGAGAGGTCTGCCTGCCATGTGGGAATCTCCCCTGCTGGGCATTTAACTCAGTGTCACCCGATGCCAACAGCTCCACAGTGCACGCTTAACCGCTGAACCACCAAGGAGGCCCTCAGATTACATTTCAAAGGTAAAGAAAACAACCATTAAAGGAGAGATTTCTTAAGATCCCAAATACATCAAACAGCAAAGGATAAGACTACCCCTAATGCAAATGGAGGCCACAGTGAACACTAGGAAACAGAGGGTTGAAGGAGACAAGCCATGCCTCCGAGGAGCTGACCTTTCCACGGGCAGTCTAGCTAGATCGCTCACTTGCACAGGACTAGACGAACGGCTCCCATAAATGCTGCTGTAAGAGGGTCAAGAGCGAGTGATTGGTAAATGCTTCTGGGGCACTATGAGAGTGCAGCGGGCCTTCACTGAGGAAGTCGCATTTAGGTTAGGTTCCAGAAGGTAAGTCAGTCAGATTTCCAAGGCAGGGAAGAACAATAAAAGGAGAAGAATGGCAGATAACCAGGTGAGGCTGGAGCGTGGGTGAGCAAAGAAAACTTGAAACATGCAGGACAGGAGCTGAAGTAGTGGAGTGTTCAGAATTGCAGTCCAAGAACTTGAAACTTTATGCTGTAGCCTTGTACTGTCCAATAGGGGAACTGCTGGTTGCACGGGGCTACTGAGTTTGAAATATGGCTAGTTTGGATAAAGATATGTTGTTAAATGTGAACTATATCCTGGATTTCAAAAACATAGTACAAAAAAAAATTTTTTGTAAAATATCTTTGTATTTATTATTAGTAAATCAACATATTCTTCTGAATATGTAGAAATCTTTTAGATGATGAATTGATATTCACTGCATCTGTTTCATTTTACTTTCTTAATGTACTTACTAAAATATATAAAATTATTGGACCTTCCTGGTGGTGCAACGGGTTAAGCACAGCACTATGAAGCTATCCAGAGGCACTGCAGCACAAGTTCAATACCCGGCCAGGGAGATTCCCACATGGCACAATAGACCTCTCCTGCCTCCCCCACTGCTCCCCTCAGCAGTGTACTTTAGTCCATCTGCCTGTTCTGCTCCCCACTCTGTCTCTAGTGAATCCTCTCACCACCCCACACCTCTGGCCTACACCCCAGCTTGTATGCATAAATAAATCTTTTTTTTAAATTTTAAATTACTCATGTAGTTTATAGTCTATTTCTACTGGACAGTACTATGGCAATCAAAAAAGTCATCAAGGTTCCTGGGTGGAAAAATGATCCTGAGAGTGTAGAGAAAGGGTTGTGAGAAGGGGAGAGGTTAGAAGTCAGGTGTCAGCTGCAAGATCTTCAGGTTAGAAGTCAGGAGGAAAGTAGAACAATCACTGGAAATAAAAAGGAGTGAATACAAATGAATAACAAAACGTACTACTCTATACACCAATACGTTTCTTAGCACTGGGTTTCTAGATTTTGGGGATGAGGATTGATCAAATGATCCCTAGTTGGAAAAGGAATGGAAATCCCCTTTAGAAGACATGAATTCTGTCTCAGGTGTGCTAAGTTTCAGGTGCTGGTAGGGTGTTTTTGTGGAAATGATTTGTATAAAGTGAGGAACTATGAGTCGCAGGTGGGAAGCAATTAGGGCCACGCCTTGGACAAAGCCAGCAGGGCGATACCACAGGGCTGGAGTATGCAGACAGCAGCAAGTTCAAGGAGTTATGGGGGGAGGAGGGGGCTTGTTTTAGGAATGAGAATTCCTGGCCAAACAGCTCATTTGTGAATTGCATCTTACTCTAGACATCAAGTTATAGCTGCAGATCTGATAAATGATTTAAATTTAAGTAACGACCAAGTAATTCAGTTTGTCGGAATGATATCATTTCTTCAGAGGCGATGAGAAATGAAGCTGAAAAGGTGGACTGAGTTGATAACTGGAAAGGCCTTTTTAAGTTATTTCCTTTAAATCACTGCAATCAGGGCCTCCCTGGTGGCGCAGCGGTTGAGCCCTGCGCTGTGGAGCTGTCGGCAGCGGCGATGCAAGTTCGATGCCCAGCCTGGGAGAATCCCACATGGTGCTGCAGACCTCTCCTGTCTCACCCGCTGCTCCCCTCATCAGTGTATTTCTGATCTGCCCGTTCTGCTCCCCCACTCTGTCTCTGGTGACCCTCTCACAGCCCCACGTCTCTGGCCTGTTGTACCCCAGCTTGTATGTATAAATAAATAAATCTTTAAAAAAATAAAATAAATAAATAAATAAATCACTGCAATCATCTTTTATCTCCATTAATAACATTCTGTCAGTGCACTCTAGCTTAAGTGTTTTCTCTGACCCAAAAACCCAATCAGATTAATTGGATCCAATAAGATTATAAGATTAAGACAGTGGTTATATGTTTGAAATAGCTGAGCAGAAAGGATAAGAGGAGCCCATAGGGCACAGAAAATTCCTTTAGTTGTTACATCCCCCCCCCCAAGAATTTTGTTATTCACGCCAATAGCCAGAATATCAGAATTTTTAAAAATTGAAGTAACCTGGATTTACAACATGATACAGATTTCGAGCCTTATAAATCAACATCTGTATATACTGTAGTTTGTCACCAAAAGTCTAGTTTCCATCCATCACCATACAACTGGTTCCTTTTAACTGATTTACCCACCAAAATGTACCATGTGGGTGGAAATATTAGTCGTATGAAATGGGACATAATCAAATAGAAAATATTTATAGCATTTTGATTTTCTAATATAACATTTTGTTAAGTCTTTCATAGATTCCATGCAAAAATAAAAAAATAATAAAATCTTTAAAAACAAAGAAAAGAAATGAGGCTGTTCCCTTTGGTCACTACTTAATATCGAAAATTCTGCCACGGTCTATTTTTGGATAAAATTAAATAGCCAAATTTTTCATTATTGGCAGTCGTACTAAAACTGAAATTTAGTAGTCTTTGGGCAGAAGAGTCTTCATTTTTTTCTGGAAAGTGAAGAGTGTTTTTTTAAGTAAAAAGTTAAGAGAGAAAAAAAATTGAATGATTCTGGTGTCATCATTTTAATATGCTTTTTATAATAAGAATTTTTTTAAATAGCCAACTTTCAATTTTCTAAATATTTTTGTCTTTATACCCACAAAACCCCAAAATTTTACTGTACTTTTAAAAATGACTTATTAGCTCTTAACTGAAACTCAGAATTTTACTTAATAGCTGTGTTCTAGGTCAGAAGTTCAAGGAAAAAAGATTTGTTAAGTAGTTTAAAAATCCTACCTTTCCAATTATATATGGCAACCTACCTGTAAGTTGCAAACGGCTCACCTTAAAATAGACTTTTAATTAAACCAACATCAACTTGGTGTCTCCAGCACTGTCCTGCGAGTCTTCTTAAACCCTTCCTCCTACACTGGAATTCAGACTGACATACAAGTTACAAAGCAAACGTTTTCCAGAAGAAAGTCATACCCAAAGACTACTAAATTTCAATTTTTAATGACTGCCAATGATGAAAAATTTGGCTACTTAATTTTATCCAAAAATAGACTCTGGCAGAATTTTAAATATTAAGTCGTGCCCAAAGGCAACAGCCTCATTTCTTTTTTTTTTTTTAAGATTTTATTTATTTTTGCATAGAACTGGGGCGTAGCCCAGAGGTTTGGGGGTCGGGGAGGAGAGGATTCACCAGACACAGAGTGGGGAGCAGAGTAGGCAGATTTACTGAAATGCACTGCTGAGGGGAGCAGCAGTGGTAGAGAGACAGGAGAGGTCTGCTGCTGGGAATCAAACTCGGGCTGCTGCGGTGGGCCACTGGGCAATCGCCTAGCGCTGAGCTGTATCCCCAGGCCACCGGGGAGGAACCCAGCTTCACTTCTCTATCCCCAGGCCACCGGGGAGGAACCCAGCTTCACTTCTCGCGTCTCTGATGATCCCAAGGCACTTCACAAGGTCTTTCACACGCTAATGAAGAAGGCCCTTCCAGGACTTTTTCCCCCATCAGTGAAACACAACCTTGTCTTCTTACTGGGATGGTTAGCTGACAGTGAACTGAAACTCCCAGTGGAGAAACTCAGTAAGACTCTGGCAGGATTATAAGAGTCGAACAATAAAAGTAGTAGGAGACCCTCTCCCCAGAGGAACAGATACCTGGTTTTCCACTTCTGGAGCACATGTCCATCTACTGAGGAACTGGCCTGGTGGTATTTACTGCAGTGCTACACCGGCTTTATGCTGAGGGTCGTCTTCAAATAAAGTATGATGTTCTCAGAGCCTACACTATTTGTCTAGAGATATCACAATATAAAGAACTGTAATGACAAAAAAGTGAGATCAGAGTATAAACTGAATTTCTATCAAATTGGACAGCTCACATTCCTATCAACATTTCTGAAGCTGCAACTATTTGGGATTTTAAGAACACTCCCCTGTGATTCAGGACTGTGAAATGTTATATCTGCAAATAATTATCCCAAAGGGAACAAAAAGCAGGGTCACTGAAAACAACACAACAACATAGTCAACAGTTGAATTATTCAGAAAAGTGCAACTTGCTTAGACTAACAGTCCTTTCAGTTCTCTAGAGGTGAAATTACATAGATTGATGTTCTTCCTTCTTTAATAAGCAAGTGATACATTCCCTTTGCAAGAAGTTTCCCCAAAGCAACTACTCTATTAATCACAATGAAACCTGCATCTTGATTCCCCAGAGATCATGTCTACGCAAAGAACTCAAGATCTCTAAGCAGAACAGCTAACTCAAAAACTAATGCAATGAAGCAGAAGGACGCAAAGGAAGAAAGGTTCAACTCTGTGATAAAATGTGTGATAATGGAACCGATAAGCAAAACTCAAATTCTACTAAAGAAATGGAACTGCCGGGGCCTCCCCGGTGGTGCAGCGGTTGAGCGTTGCGCTGTGGAGCTGTCGGCAGCGGCAACGCGAGTTCGATGCCCAGCCGGGGAGAATCCCACATGGTGCGGCAGACCTCTCCTGCCTCGCCCGCTGCTCCCCTCAGCAGTGTATTTCTGATCTGCCTGTTCTGCTTCCTGCTCTGTCTCTGGTGAACCCTCTCGCCGCCCCACGCCTCTGGCCTGTACCCCAGCTTGTATGTATAAATAAAAAAAAAAAATTAAAAAAAAAAAAAGAAATGGAACTGCCCATGACAGTTAACTAAGTTCAAATAAGGATTCAAAGCAGGAATAGTCCTATTTTACATTTTAGAATTCCAAGCAATTAGCATTTGCCAACATGTGTCTGTGTACTTTCTCTTATTTAAAAACAGGAAAAAAACTTTAGAAAATGGGATTATATATAGTAGGTCAGCAAAAGGGTGGGTTTGAAATGTTTGGGTGGGTTAAGTGGGCATTCTGACAACATGGCTTTTCCTTTGGCATATTTCATTATGATGTTTAATGGACACTCTTGCAGTTTAAGATGACACTTTTAAAATAAAATTCTCTCCTAATGGTAAAAAATAAAGAATTCCAAGCACTTCCTTTTTCATTTAGTAAACATGAAAATATCAATCAAATTTACATGCATGTTGCATACACATACATACTCATGCCTGTTGTTCAGAATACTTCATTAACTAATGATGATAATTTTTAGATTATTCTAGGCAGCTGCTTTGTCTTAAAAAGCACTGAAAAATAACGTAAAAATATGAATAATAAAAAAAAAGAAAAAAGCACGGAAAAATGCTGGAAAGAGAATTTGGAAATGATCGTGTGAAGGGAAAGAAATTCAAAGTCAACCTTTTCAAAGTAAAAATGTTCTTGCTTTAACTTTAGCTTTTTTGTTTAAATACCAAAGTATTACGGAAGGATGGTTCAAGGTGACTCAGGACTGAGCTTATTTTATGGTCTTGGGTGTGAATCATGGTCTTCTGACACACAACCCGCAGAGCTACAGGTGAACTCAAAGAACCGGTAACTTCACTACTTTATGATCTGCAGCAGTATCTTCAAATGCCGAATGCTGTTAGTAATGCTTTCTGGAGGGGAGGAAGCAATAGACAAACTGTCTGGAGAGTGTGTGTCTCACACTTACTCTAAGTTAAAACAGTAGAAGCAGGGCCTCCCTGGTGGCGCAGTGGGTTAAGCACAGCACTATGAAGCTATCCAGAGCCACTGCAGCATGAGTTCGATACCCAGCCAGGGAGCTTCCCACATGGCGCAACAGACCTCTCCTGCCTCGCTCGCTGCTCCCCTCAGCAGTGTACTTCAGTTGATCTGCCTGTTCTGCTCCCCACTCTATCTCTGGTGAATCCTCTCACAACCCCACACTCTGGCCTACACCCCAGCTTGTATGCATAAATAAATAAATCTTTAAAAAAAAAAAACAGTAGAATCAAGGCTCTTAGTGTTACAAAGTTAAAATCTTCTATTAAAGCTGAAGTTTTTGCTGGCTACTCGACATTAGGAAATGTTATATAATGCCTAATAATTTAACATTTAAGTAAGAAAGTAACAAAGCCCTGATGTGTATTGGTCCTACTTGTACTGGTCCTTCAGGCTGAGAAGTTTTTCCTTCTGTTTAAGATTTATAAGATTAAATCTAAAATTCTGGTTTTAAAAGTTAATGTAATATTTTGGACACTTAAGCCACATCTCCTCTACCTAAGGATGCTTTTTACCCCCCTGCTTTCTTTACTCCTCTATAAAAGTAAGGACTGACCTTTAACTAAAGTACCGCCCTCTGGGAAAGGTCAAGAGTCACAGGTACTCCTGGCACAGATGCATTTTTTTTTTTTTTTGGGAGAAAGTCATTCCTACGAATAAGTCTGCCAAATGGAGAACTGTCCCATGATTTATAAACACTATTATATGGGACAATATATAGTGTTCAATTAAGTGATGGTTTTTGAATGGTAGAACAAGGACTTTTTTTACCTTTTCCACACTTTCCTATTTTCCAGTAATGAATACAGGTTACCTTTCTGAGAGAGATGATAAAAACTACAATATAATTCATTTAGAATTACATTTTACATTTACATTCAATATTAAAGTTACTCAGCACATTTTATTGAATTTTCTATCTGCAAGTGAAAGGGTGCAAGGGAACTACAAGGACTTACACATAAGGGAAGATTTCTTGCCTATGGAAACTTAAAATCAAGTGGTAATGACTATGGTGGGGAAGGGATGTTGGAGGGCTTATAATAAATAGCTACAACAGAGCGAAATAAATATGCACCAAAAAAATGAAAAGTAAGGCGGTTCAGATTACATCTAGCTGAAGGAATCAGAGATGTATTGGTTGAAAGAGAAATGTTAACATGAGCCTTAAAGGATGAAAAAAGGCATTGTAGGGGAAAAGGAGGGAGAGAGAGAGGTTTTGGGTTCTCTACAATTTTGACTAAATGTGCAAGTCCAGAAAGGTTAGGCTAGAGCTCTAAGAGCAGAGAAACCAGGCCTCCAGGTAAATGCCTATCATACCCCTACCAGGAACCTCTAACCAGCAATCAGCCCAAACACTGCACAGCAGGTGATAGGCATTTAGGCAGTCCCAGAAGAAAAGGGCTGGCGTGAGGTCACCAACGTCCTACAGGTCAGGCCCATGGGCTAGTTCAACAAAGATGCTATGGGTCTTTATTTCCTTTAACTAAGGGGTTTGGCTCACTATTAGCCTAGGAATAACTAACGACTGATAGTATTCAGACTCAGCAAGTAAGCTTTAAGAGTTCATGTCTAACTTGAAAGGTTGTGTTACACTGAGCAAAGGCATAGTCTCCTGAATCAGATCTGGGTTCAAACTCCCTCTCCAGGACTAGGATGAAGAGAACTAAGGATGTCTTGGGTAGCTCTCTGAGCCTCCAAATCTTCACCTGTGAGTAGGAATAATGCCATGACCACTGCAGGGTTGTGTGAGGAACAGGATAATGCATTGAAGAGTAGCTGCAACAGAGCCTGGCTCACAGCAACAACAGGCAATAAATCAAAGTGATGTCTCTCTTGAAGAAATGACCCCATAGCAGCATATAGACTAGTCTAGCCTGCAGCAATCAGACCAAAGATTCTTTGATCAGTATTGTAGGCTGCAAGCTCTACAAACACTAGTCCGTTGTCCCAACCAGAAGATAATCCCCACTCAAAGATAATGTATAAAAGATGAGTGGTTCATTCAGCTTTTCCCGTCACACATACACCACCATTCAATATCCCATTAAACATTTAACAGTAACATTTGTAATATTACTGTTAACAATCTGGAAGGAATAAATACATATATCTGTCTCCAAAAAATACACAACAAAGAAAGATTCAATTGCTTTGAAGAATTTTTTTTTTTTAGCCATAAATGACTCTGAAGTAACTTAAACAAATCTCTTAAGTGCCTGCTGCCTATTTATGTGCCAGGGTTCAGCCTTAGAAATTTCTCCTCTTCTCAAAGACCCATACATAAATGGGTATAGCCATTTTCTGAGGGAACTACAAAGACAGCAGCACCTCTATTATAACTTTCCTGTCTCCTTCCTCCTTCTCTATACTGTGAGCCCCTCCAGGTTGGGTCTCTTCCACACTGTTAACCATCCCAGGCACTGGCCTGGTTTTCAACTCCTGCAACACACTGAGAACACCTGTAGAAGCCAAACCCCACCTCCTGAGTCAGTGTGCCCAGGGTGGGGATGGGCCTTCTAACAAGTATAAAACTAAACCACATAACTGCACAGATCACTGTAATAAAAGCTGTGGCCTGAGCACTTAGGATTCAACATAAGGATGGCTAGATACAAGCAAACCATGACCTAGATGATTTTGCTTCTGAAGTGCCTCTTGCACCAAGTAATTCTGTTTCTCTTCCCCAACCTCGTCATTTTCTGGCGTTTCCCAACCCGATTAAGGGTCGCCAACCCACCCTACGCTTCCATATTTGGGCTAGACATCCGAGGGAATCTTCCAGATGCAAAACTTCAAAATCAACTTTAATTCCTTTTTCTCTCATCCTCTTCACTCAATTAAGGCCTGCTGACTTCATGTCTCAATGTGTCTGAAGCAATACTTTCAACTGCCCTACTTATAGCCCTTTCTAACTTGGCCTATTTCAGTAGCTTCCTAACAGGTCTTTTGCCTCCTGTTCTCCTATTACGTCCTCTGTATCAATCTTTTAAAAAGTAAGATTGCTATGTCCATGTTACTCCTCCCTCAAGTTAAAAGAATACTTACTTACTTACTTGTATATGTAAAAACATTCTCTACAAGAAGCTGGTAACTTCTTGCCTCTCAGAACTTTGCAGCCAGGAGACAGGGCTGGAGGGAGACTTCATTGTGCACAATTTTGAATTCTGAAAACTTTTGAATTTTGTAACACCTGAATGTGCTATTCAAAAACAACCAAAGCAAATTCAACATGGCAAAAGAAAAAAATATCTTCTACAGCTTCCTACAAAAACGAAACAAACAACAAAAAACCCAAAACCAAAACACCCCAGCCAAAACAAAATTTTGCTTTTTGTTTGCAAAAAAGCAATATTTTGCAATTGGTCCTTCAGCAATTTGGTCACGACCTATTTTCTAAGAGCGACTCTCAAAAGTCCCACACTCCCACCCCACCAATGCAAACTGCTCTTGAGTCACAAAACAACTGTGTTTTGGGAAATCTTCTGTACCTTTGCTGATCCCTCAAACTGGAGAGCCTTACAATTCTTACGTGTCTCAATTTACTGGAAAACCCATCTCTCAAGGCCCAATCCGGGTTTCCACAACACCTAACATACATTCTTTTACGCTGTTCTTGTGCATACGTGTGCTTTCCCCACCAGAAATGAAACCTCAGAGCTGGTCCATTTTGTTCTTGGTCTTCTCTACAGTACCTGTCAGAAACTAAGAGGAAGCAACCAGTAAACCAGTTGACTGCTCTGAAACCTTACAAAACCAGTACTCTGGTATACAGGCTTTCATCCAAGCACTCCAAAAAGCCGATATCCCAATATATTCCATATATTGTGGATCTGTCTGGGTCCGAAGACTACCTGGCTATGATGTTCTTCTCAGATCTTAATGAGAAGTCTTGATGGAATGAGCCTTGTGAAGGAGTCTGGAGATAATGTTCCAGGTTCTCCCTGGGAGCCTGCCAGGCTGGCCCTTGGGCTACCTCTGGTGCAGTGGGATGCCCCAGCCACACCAAGCTTTCTTTGCCACTAACTATTCTTTGTAGAATAGTTGCCAAATCACTCTCTGAAGCTTTAGTTTTCTCATCTGTGAAATAAAGGGCAGGAGGACAAATCTTCTCAAGTCCCTTTTTCTAAGATGTAAGATTATAGGACTCGAAAACATACTGCAAGAATAAGGAACCAACTTCAGAAACTCTTTACACAATAAAGGCTAAGAGATACAGCTATTGTTTGTTTTCCATACTATAGCACATGTACTGCATCAACTAGTTTTAAAGCAAAGGCTCTATTTATCCTCTCCCCTTTCTATCACCATAGGTATATTTTCAGAAGTTTCAGTAATGACTCAGAATAAAAACACTTCCCCTTATCCTCTTACTATAGTTTTGATCACTTGACTAAAATGTTTGTGAGTTTTTCTCCTTTAAGCCACTAACAGTAATTCAAGTCAATCGTTTGTCAATTTGAAATTCTGATAAAAGACAATTATAACCAGTATTAATTGACTTCAATGAATTCAAATGACTTATAAATAAATTATGTGTAAAATGTATTCACAAAACAACTAACCTTGTAATCCAGACAACTGACTGTTCAGTGATTTTAGTGTGAAGAAAAACAATGATCAGATCAAAGTTGCCATTCAAGAACCAAGAGAAGCAGGTATTTTAAACAATGTACCTAAATACATACTTGTTTAGACTTTCTAATTTCATAGAAACACCAAAAACCCTATTACTAACTAATGGTCAACCAAGAAGTTACGAACAGTTTTCTAGCTCTTAGGGAAATATCTCAAAGCCACTTTATTATACAAAATAGCTGTGATTGATGTGAAACATCTCAATTGAAACACTGACGTGAAAACAGAAACATTTTTTGCTGGTTTCATTCAACACAGCTAACTTTTTGCATCTACCTCAAATGTGTGGTATGTCAAAAAACTTGCTGGGTGGTGGAATCCTTGAAAGTTCAAAATGTACAATTATAATAGTAGCACAAAAAGAAAGAAATTCTCTTTCTTTTCAAAACAGCCTGTTAACGAGTCAAAGAAAAATCAGTGCGAAAATGTGTTGGAATTGGCCTGAGTCAAAATAGTACTGGGTCCTTCAACAGAAAGCCCTCTTTGTAGTAAGTCACTTTTGTAGTCTCTGGCAATGTTCTTACAGTCATTTTGTAGTCCTTGGGATTCATACCAACAATTCAATCAATTCTAGAACTGTTCACCAGTTACAAACTTATTCACCTCAAAAACAACTGTTTAATAAGCTAACAAAAATTATTAAATGTGACAGGCTGAAGATCAACAATAAGTTTATTGACAAGGACAATTTGATAGTGAGTGAAAAGTATAAAGTAGTATTACCTTCCTAGAGAGACCTATGCTAATACGTGTATCAGAGGCCCTGCAAATGATTATAGCCTCGACTAGGAACTCCTCCTCAAGGAATTTACCCTAAGAAAATGTTTAGATGTACAAATATTCACTCTAGCATTACTGGTGTTACTTACAAAGAAAACTGGATACAATCTAAATAAAAGTAGAGGTGATTAATAGTATGTATATAAACAATAGAAAATATAAAGGCTGCAGGAAACCACACTGATAGAGGTGAGTTATGAGTTATAGGCGTTTCATACTGTACTATTCTGAAGATGTTACTTTTATGTGCACAATAACCAAACCATTTAGTTTAAAAGCACTAAACATGCAAGCGGGAGACTTGGGTTCAAGACTCACCTATGACACTAGCTGTAAAGACCTTATTGATGAGTCAACTTTATAGATGAGGAAACATGTAGATTAAGACAAGATAGGAGCAGAAATTATTTCAGTTACAAAGATTAAGGTCAGGCCTTTCTGGTGGCACAGCGGTTAAGCGCTGTGCTGTGGCGCTTTTGGCAGCGGCGACTCGAGTTTGACGCCTGGCAGGGAGATTCCCACATGGCACCTCAGACCTCTCCTGCCTCGCCCGCTGCTCCCCTCAGCAGCGTGTTTCCGACGATCTGCCTGTTCTGCTCCCCACTCTGTCTCTGGTGAACCCTCTTGCCGCCCCACACCTCTGGCCTATACCCCAGCTTGTATGCATAAATAAATAAATCTTAAAAAAAAAAGATTAAGGTCAAACATAAACACACAGAGTAAACTATAAAGAACTACATAAAGCACTGGAAAGATGAATCATGTTCTGTGTTAGATACTAAAATGCTTAAAAGAAACCGAGCGAAGTACTTTTGCTCTAGGGGAAAAAAAGCTTCTTTGCTCCTCCCCCCCCCCACCATTTACCCCAGAAACCTGATTGGGATATTATTCAAAGGCATTTAGCATTTCTTTTCTTCTTTAAATTTTTTAACTAAATGGAAAGAGCTATGTATGACAACTGTCGACTCAAGTGTAAATTAATAAGTAGGGGTGGGTCTCCCTGGAGGCCTAAGGGTTAAGTCTCAGTGCCACTGCCATTGTGGCCTGCCTGCTTCCCATCTGTTCAGGGAGCTGACCCACCCTGACCCACTCGCAGCAAACCTCTCCTGTCCCCCCGCTGCTCCCCTTTCAGTGGATTTCAGTCGATCTGCCTGTTCTGCCCCCACTCTGTCTCTGGTGAATCCTCTCATCCCCCACCCCTCTGGCCTATACTGCAGTTCTTCTACACAAAAATAAATAAAATCTTTTATAAGTGTATGTGATTAGGCCAAAGTTCTCTGCTGTAGGTCAACTTTTGCAAAAAGTCTTGATTTTTGATGCAGTTTCTACTTAACAATAGAAAACAAATGAGTTTATATCTTAGGAAGAGAGAAAACTGTAAGATTTTTAAAATATTTGACAACTCAAATAAGATATATCAAAACATTTTACTCTAAAGACAAAAACAAGGATGCAGGAAACCATTTCTTAAAAATGAGACCAAAGTGAATTCTGAAAGGCAAATTCAGAAGGCATACCATTTTTCAGCTGACTAGAATTTCTGGTTTGAGAGCCAAATTCCTTTAGAAAAACTGCTAACCTAGTTCTCCCAAAGCATTTTCCTGAAATTTCCGAACCTTAAGTCTCAGGTAAGGCCTTTCTAAAAGGCAGGGCAACCTACATAAAATGAATGACGTTTACTTGAACTTGACATTAGCTTTATTCAAAGAACATGGTTAGAGGTCAAAAACTCTGACCTGGTCTAGTGCTTCTTGAGTCACACACCAGTACAAACTCCATTTGGATACTGTTGCAACCATCCAGATTATGTATTGACAAGTTCTGCAAAGCAGTACTAAAGTTCAGAGAAGAGCCTCCTCCCCTAAAGGTCCCTCCTCCTCCCACCCCCCAAAACCCCAATACAACCACTAATATCTGCATCCTACCTTCTGCTGTAATTCAAAACCTTTTTTACAAAGATATTTTCTAAAAAGTATAACAGTTTTGCTTTTAAAATTCAGTTACTCCCTCTTCAAAAAAGATTCACCTGAATCATTTAAAGAGGTTATTGCCAGAGAAATGACAGAAGTCGGGAAAATTTTAAATTAAGCTCAAGAATATCTAAAAACTTGTGAAAAAAAAAAGTAGCCCTAAAAAATGTAACAAATGAGGAAATAACTTAAAATTGTCTTATGAAAACCCTTTTAAAAGTAAAACATATTTAGGGCCTCCCTGGTGGCGCAGGGGTTAAGTGCTGCGCTGTGGAGCTGTCCTGGAGCTGTCGGCAGCAGCGACGTGCTCGACGCCTAGCTGGGGAGAATCCCACATGGTGCGGCAGACCTCTCCTGCCTCGCCCGCTGCTCCCCTCAGCAGTGTACCTCTGATCTGCCTGTTCTGCTCCCTACTCTGTCTCTGGTGAGCACTCTCACCGCCCCAGACCTCTGGCCTATACCCCAGCTTGTATGTATAAATAAATAAATCTTAAAAAAAAAAAAGTAAAATATATTTACATGTAAATTGAGAAAAAGTCAGGGAGCAAGAGTCTTTTAAAAAACTAGCACAAATTCCTTCTATCTATCCACCTGTAATTTTATTCCAGAATGACAGGACAGAGAAAGGTCAGACAGCAACTAGTGAGTGGCTTCTAAAACCTTGCAATTTCCATGCATCCTAAAAGGCTCTTTTACCAAACTCACAACTCTCACACTTCCTTACTATTCCACAATTTTCTTTTGAAAGCATACAGATTATTTTGACATCTGGTATATTTAAAGTACTGACTGATCTCAAAACTTATACATATGATGCCATTTAAAAAATAGTTTGCCTTGTACAATAGTTAGAATCACGTAAGACAATTCCTAATTAAGTTAGAGTTAAAATATAACCCAACAAAGCCATTTCTTGGTATACATGTTCACAAAAAACCCTGTACACAAATATCACAGCGGCACTATTGACAGTCAAAAAGTAGAAACGACCCAGTGTCCACTAACAGACGAATGCATAAAAGAAATGTGGTGAGCGTATGAAGTGAAATATAATTCAGCCATCAGATGGAATGAAGTTCTAATACATGCTGCAATGTGGGTAAATGAAAAGAAGAAAAGTCACAAAAGACCACATATTACATGATTCCATTTATATGAAATGTCCAGAATACTGTAACAAATCTATAGAGAGAATCTACTTTCTGTTGCCAGAGACTGGAGGGAGGGACGAGAACTAACATGGTAAAGGGAATTTCTTTTGGGGTGATGGAAATGTTCTGGGGTTATATAGTTAGTGATGGTTATTGTACAGCTTTGCGTACTAAAACCAATGCATTTTTCACTTTAAATGGTGAATTTTATGGTAAGTAAGTGATAGCTCCCAATTTTTAATAATTCAATCAGGACCATGTCTGTTGTCAACAGGTCGATCAGGCAGAACTTTGACTTCCAGAAAATTATGACTGTGTAATAATGAGTCTGGTTTCCTGACATGGCTTAAAATTATCTAGCTGAGGGAAATTCGAAAGAGGACTTCATCCACTCTCCCGAGGTTACTACTTTGTTAAAAGACAACTCATTTTCAGCTATCTAGGGATTCTACCAAACACACTGAAATTACCATGACTGTTTGACGATATCAAATTCTACCTACCTAATGTATTCCCTTTCTAAATAAAATTTAGATCTTTATATTGTTCCTACAGTCCTTGTGGCTTAAGACAACAACCTTTAAAATTGACATTACTCACAAAAACACTCCAAAATCCTGGCCACAATCAAAATCAGATCCAAAGGCTAGAATATGAAGTTGTTTTCACTTCTTTTTTAGGGTTCAAGTTAAATCAAATGTAAATAAACATCTCACAGCTTTATAAGACTTACTTTACAACTCAATATTCAGAGGCCAGAATTTACTTGGCATAGACCACACTACCATTTTTAAAGTGGTTTCAGTAAACTGTGGTTTAGTATGCAGAGGAGTTTCTGCTACATTTTAATTATGAGTCACAGAGTGAATAAAGAAGTTGTAAAAAAAAAAACAAACAAAAAACACACATAACACATACACACCCTTAAGCAGGGAAAGCATTAGGACAAACAGTACCAACAGACAGACTGGCTTTGAATTCACCAACCTTGTCAAGCAAACTTAACCAGTGGCATAACGGAAAGAGGACTGAAAAGTGGGGTCCAGGTACCAGTCCCGGTTCTGCCAATTAACCAGCAGAATAACCTGAGGGAAGTCAGTTGACCCTCTGCAGGCCTCTGGTTTCTCACCAGTAAAATGAAACAACTGGACTCCAAGGTTTGCTCTAAGTCTTACACCTCTCAATAGTGTTTGAGTCTATTGTTAAGTAGCTTAGGGCTGTGGGAGGCCCAGCCATCCACACTAGACAGCTCTCATATTTTTGTGTACCTAGGCATTGATGCCATATAGAGTAATAAAAGAAGACTGGATTAGCCACAGGGAAGAAGGAAAAAGAAATGTACGCACAGCTCCTGCTGGTACTGGCTTACTCCCGTTGGACCTAATAAAGATAAAGTACCTTTGCCAATTTTCCAGGGGATAGGAGTGGCTCCTGTGTCTCACCACACCCACCATAGTTGATTTTTCCTAAAAGAAATCCAGTGGGGACTCTACATAAATTCTGTAAAGCACCAAGTACTTTTAGTCATACTATGACTAAGAGAAGATGATTTCTAAATCAAAGAAGGTGTTTTTCTTCTAAATAAACAGCTTTCATTCCAAACAGAGAGTCCAAGATGACTGCAATGAGTTGCACAGATATTCGGTAATAAACAAGATGTCAACCCAAAGAAAATGAATTATCAATAGAACTAGCAGATTCAAAGCACTGAGGTTCAACACAGCCTTTTAATGCAATTCAATTTACAAGTCCAACTTTCAGAGCAGAACGCAGTATTAAAGGCTGAATGAGACACTGCTTCACTGGGATGGTGTCAAAAAGTAGAGGTAGTCATCATATGGACAGCTTTGTGGCAGCCACAGATCAAATAAGGCCACTCAGAAGCTATTTCATGTGGCTTCCAAGATGGTTTTCCAGAAGAGCTCCCTGAGAACAGAGGTTCTAGAGAACCTATTCCTTAATGTCTTTCTCCCACTTGCATCTTTCTCTGTCTCTCTTTCTCTTTGTCTCTGTCTCTCTCTCTCACACACACACACACAAACACACAGTCTCTGTCTCTCTCAAAATGGCTCTTTGTCAAACATAACCAAAGACCACCACTAGGACAGTAAGCTACCATCTGTCTGATTGCGCCTGGCAGCACTCCTTTTAGGAAGGGTATAGAGCTGGTTCTTAACCTATGGGCTGTGCATGGACCTCTAGTTGGTACACAGATGGGCCTCATGGAGTCAGTGAAATCCCTAAGAGTCTATGCAAAATTTTGTCTCCATGCACGTTTTTCTGGGGAGAGTGCCCTGGGCAATGTGTGAGTCAATCACAAAGATATGTATGTGTTAATCAAAGCAAATTAAGAACCTGGGGCATAGCACCAGATATAAAACTGAAAAAATCTATTTAATGCCCAAATGAGTAACAAGGGAAGTATGCCTATTATTTGAGGTGCAAAATAACAAAGGATGTTGTCTTTTTGAAACAAAAGGAAAATATGATCTGATGGGCAGAATTCCTGGAGGGTCAGGTAGTCTACTCCCTTTGTCCTCTAGCCCAGATGAAGAAAATGATCTGAGAAGGCTCTGCCCAAAAAATCACAAGTCAGAGTTAGCAAGTGACAAAGCTGAGCATCAAATCCGTGTAGGCTTCTGACAGGAGCGTATGTTTATATACATTTTTCAGAAGGGGTTTGACCAAATCCCTCTGATTTTAAATACCTTTCTCCGCTAATAAGGTAACCTTCAAAAATTTTTAAATCAAGCGTGGGCCTAAGAGTTTGACATATTAAAATATCCCCCAAATCCTCCAACAATTCAAATATGTCACAAAAGCACGCATATTGTAAATGTAAAAGCAGGAACCCCAGGGGCTTGTTAGCCTATCCTGTTGCACTGTGACTGCAACTTGAAAAGGCAGCACAGATCACAAGCTCATTGAGTGAAGAGCTTCTAAATGTAATGGAAAAAGACAGCCCTTTAAAAAAGATACTGAGTCAGGGTCAAGTTGACTAGAGTGGATCTGTATGATTTTAATCTGCAAGCTCCTCCACCTTCCAAGGAGTGAGTGTGTCTCTCAAAATGAGCATCGATGCTGTTGCCTGAACACTAAATGATCTTTTTTTAAGCCCAGGTAATGGGGTCACTCGTAACTGAAGCTGAGAAAACCTTTCCTGTTCCATGTTCACAAACACTACATGTAGCAGAAGCAAAGATAATAGGCAGTTATTCTGAGATCAAATTAAGAAATAATTATTGTCATAAAAAGTTACAGGGCTATTTGTTCCAGTGCCAAACTTGGCCTCTGCAGATGAAATTCAACGTAATCAAGAACTCAATCACCAGAGAAAGGAAACCAAAGTGACACCCGAACCCAAGTTCAATGACGGCATGTCCTTCAATTTCAAAGAAAGCGCTTCACTTACTGAGACTTAACGGCACACAATTCTCTAGCATATAAACAAACTCACTGCTCGGAGTCCCTCGGCCTTTTGTACACCCCCCGTAGTGCAAATGGAATAGGCCTCAGGGAACACCTGTGGCCTGAAAAGACTAAACCCATTTCTTGACTGCAGTCTCGTCCCATTCTATTCTGGGTCAAGGAGACTCTCCCACCCGAGCGACCTTAAGCGGGCTAGATCAGACTGGGACGATGCACGGCGAGTGTTTTGTCCTCGGGCCAGCAGCCCCCGCGGCGACACCCCGAAAAGGACGGAGATCCGGTCACCAGGGAGTCGGCGAAAGAATGCGGCGGGGCCGTCCGGGGCTCCCGCGGCCGTGGGCCGGCTGCGGCGTCAGGAGCACGCGAAGCTGCGGGGATCCCCGGCGCGCAGAGGAAGGGCGCGAGGGACCCGGCGGCGGCGAGGTCCGGAGTCTGCAGGTGTCGCTGGGGGAGGGGCGAGGTCGCCCGGGGCTGGCACCGCCGAGCGGCTACGCTGCGGCTCCGGGCTCGGGCACACCGGTCACACGCTCGGGCTGTGACCTTGGGCACGTGGCTCGACCGCTCCGCGCCTCAGTTTCCTCGCCGCGAAAATGGGGGTTGTTCCAGCGGAAAACGCACCTCGCAGCGCTTGGCACGGCGCCCGGCACATAGTATGCGCTCCCTACACGGCAGCTACTACTGGCTGGCGCCCGGGCTCCCGCCGCCGTCCCGAGGAGCGGGGGAAGCCCGCGCTGGGGAGTCCCCGGGAGGCGGCCGCGCGGCGGGAAGGGGACACCGGCCGAGACTCACCGAGCACATCGGCCGAGCGGTGCCGGGCCACGAAGCACGCGTCGTCCCCGTAGCACGCGCCCTTCTTGAGGAGGCCCTTACGGAAGTCCTTGCCGAAGCCGCAGCCGGCCGTTACCAGCCCGTAGTCGCCGCCGCCGCCGCCGCCGGCCCTGGGGTCGGTCTGCGAGAGGCCGCCCAGCACGGCGCGGGCCACCAGCCTCCCGTACGAGAGGACCGAGAACATCGCCGCCGCCGCCCCCCCGAGGAGGCGGGGGGCCCGGGGAGCAGGAGGACGCGGAGGCCCGGAGCCGGCTCTCTCCTCAGCCGCAGCCGCGCCGCCGCCGGGACGCTCCTCAGGGCGGCGCGCAGTCGCCGCCGCCGCCCCTGCCCGACGCGCGGGGCCTCGCACACGCTCCACCGCGCGCACCGGAGCCAGAGCGAGGTCAGAGCCTGCGGCTCCTCCGCCTCAGACCGACTGGGGTCCCGGCTGCAGCCACTGCTGCCGCCGCCATCTTCCGCTCCACTAGCGTGTTCCGGGCCGCGCCGGCAGCACCGCCCCCTCCGTGGCCACGCCTCTGGCCACGCCCACGACCCGAGGCTCTGGCCCCGGCCCCGCCCCCTTGGGCTCGTTGCCCTATGCTGTCATTGAGACAGAGCGTGCGCAGAGGGTGTGGACGCAATGTCTCCTGGGAGTTGTAGTCCTGGAATTATCCCCTTTGCCTTGACTGCCTAGAATCCCAGGACCGGGGAGGATTCCCCAGACTTAGGCTGTTACTGAGAATGACAGGTGGGTTCTCTGAAAGTTCTCTCTCCCGTTTCGACCGTGTCTTTTAAAGGATATTGTTTCCAATGAGGCCACCATCCCTTTAAAGAAAAACTTGATGGGAAACAGGATCAGACCAGTAATATTATTAATACTAGTTTGTATTATGTGGAGATGTAATGTGTTAAGATTATGTATTAAGAAACTGAAGTACCCAAATCCATGCGGCCGCCCTGGTGGCACAAGGGTTTAAGTCTCAGCACTATGAAGCTATCCGCAGCCACTGCTGCATGAAGTTCAATCCCCTGGCCAGTGAGCTAACCTATATGGGTTGGCAGACCTTTCCTGTCTCCCCGCTGCTCCCCTCAGCATTGTATTCCAGTCAGTCCACCTTTTCTGCTCCCCACCCTGTCTCTGGTGAATCCTCTCTCTCTCTCACACACACACACACCCCTCTGGCCTATACCCCAGCACTTGTACACATAAATAAATATATCTTTTTTTAAAAAAAGGGAAAGAAAAAAGAAACTGCAGTGCCCAAATCCAGTGGCTCCTCCAGAATTTATAACTGGAAGGATTTAGGGATGGCAGTCTGCAGTCTGTTTGGAAAGAACTTGCATAATATATAGCGAATATACATCCTATTAGGCAGGGAGATGGGGAAGGAGGTAATTACAGAGATACAGGCACAGCCATTGCACACATGTTATACAGAAATGTTTTGGCTTTGCAGATGGATCTGTCAAATTAGAAGTAACAAATTCCAGGCTCCAAATTTCATTGCCCCAAATCTTAATTTTCTCAAGGATTTACTTGACTGAGCAGGTCTTCAAAGTTCTGACCTGACTTGGTGCCCAGAGAAACCTTGGTGTGCCTGGACTTGTAAGGATGAGGCCCGCCCCCTCTCCTTCCATAGCTGCCAACTCTTATCCTCAAAGGGACAGCCCTTGGTAAGAAAGGCAGCTCCCTACTGCTTTTTTTTTTTTTAAGATTTATTTATTTATACATGCAAGCTGGGGTACAGGCCAGAGGCGTGGGGCGGCGAGAGGGTTCACCAGAGACAGAGTGGGGAGCAGAACAGGCAGATCAGAAATACACTGCTGAGGGAAGCAGCGGGGGAGGCAGGAGAGGTCTGCCACACCATGTGGGATTCTCCCCGGGCCGGGCTTCGAACTCACACTGCGCGCTGCCGACAGCTCCAGAGCGCAGCGCTCAAACCCTGCGCCACCAGGGAGGCCTGCTTTTGTTTTTTTTTAAGCCCCAAGCCCACTCCTATAGCGCCACCAGGGAGGCCCCTTCCCTAGATTTTGATTTAAGTATATAACATTCAGGTTACATACCATGCCTGGGGGCTCCTGCATAATTGGTCTCCTGCACACTGATTCTACTCCATTTGGTGCCATACCCCCTTCACTAACTGGGCTCTCTAGCTTTGCATACAGCTGTCTCAGGACCTTCGTTCTGGCTTTTCCCTCTCCCCATTATCTGAAGGTCCCGTGTTCTTTGTTGCTGTATATGCAGCGGATATAGGCACACAGTAAAAGCCTTAGTAAATGGCGTGAATGCATGAATATTTCACTAGATCCTAAGCTTCCCCAGGGCAAGGACCATTTGCCATTGCAGTCTTAGATTCTTATGCAACGCTTGGCACACAGTAGGGGAGTTTGTAAATGTTTGCACAAAAGAAAGAATAACTGAATAGGAACCATGAACAATATTTTTCAATAACGTTGGTGGGGATAAAGGAATGACTGCCTGAATGGGGTTCACAAATAAAAGAAAATTGAGATTTGAGGCAAGTGATCCAATTGAGTGTTACTAAAACATAAATATTACGCAGGAGCATTGGTCCTTTTCCAGTTCACTTTCGACAGGACTGTAGTATTTCTGGGGACTCCCAGTTCATTCCTCAAACGATTCTTTTTCATAATTTTCTTACAAAGTCCTGCCAACGATCCACTCAAAGCATATTATTCCCTTATCCTAATTACTGCCATCATTATCAAAACACTTTAGTGATTCACAGTATGCCAACTACTCTATATGTTTCTGTCCTTAAGGGCTTTCATGAAAATTAGACTGAATAAATCACTTCACATAATGAGTGGCATTTTGTCAGATAGGTAGACCCCCAGAAAGTTAATTTACTAGATAAAAGAGATAGCAGTTCCTATAAAGCAACCACGCCTGCTATTTCTTTATGGTCCATAAGAATTGGAGAGCTGCCAGAGGAGGGGGTGGACCTTAGAGAATCCTCTGCTTGGCATTTATGTCTATGCCAGCTGTGCTAAAGGTTGTTCTTTCGGGCACACACACCACTACCAAATTCCAGCCAGGCCGGCAGGTAATTCTACCCCAAGGACAAACTTTTTAAAATAGCATGTCAACCCCTATTCCTTAGCTCATCAAACTCCTTCATATTACTTCTCCCTTTCATTTTCAGGGCATATATTACCTAATTTCAGTGTCACTCACAAGAACTGGTTGGTTGGGATGAGCAAGAACATGAGATGTGTCTCTGAAGCTGATAACCTGTGTTCAGGTGGAGCTGCTGCGTTCATAGTTAAACGATACAAGGGGCTTGAGTTTCCTGCAAATGAATTGCTCCCTGAAGCGCAATTCGAACAGAATCTTTTCTCAAACCTCCTTTGCCCTTTTCGGAAAGGAGAGGCGATAAAGCCTCAGGTTCCTTTGAATCATTTATTTCAGAGCCAGCTCTGCAAAGTTTTACCCTCTTGGAGAAGTCAAGGAGAGGGTACTTTGAAAAAACAACTTTCCCTGCCCTCCCCCAGGACCACAATTCACTTTTGACATTTTACTAGACTTAAAAAGCCCTGAGAGTTTTCTTCCTTAACAGAGTTACATTCCTAGCACTTCAAGGATTCCGGGGAGGTCAGTCGTCACTCTCAGAGGCGAACCAGTGGTGAAAATACCATCTGTGTTCCCAGGGCACCTCTGTGGCATTAGGAAAGAGCTTTGTGCCAGAGTCACCCCCGAGCGCCTAAAATAAGAAAATAAAATTCCCCAGTGAGCTTTTCTGCCAGACTAGTACACTGATCTCTTCTGCTTCTTTTCGCTAACCTATTCAAAAGGCGCACTAATGAGTTTATGGCAAGGTTTCTCAACCTTGGCATCAGTGGCATTGGCTCAGGTCATTCTTTGCTGGGGGTTGGGGGAGGTGGGTCTGTGCTTTGGAGGGAACTCAGCAGCATCCCACCCCCCTACTAGATGCCGGTAGCACACTTCATCCCCTGGTTGGGACAAGCAAAAAAGTCTTGAGATATTGCCAAATGCCCCCCGGGGGACGGGGGGCAAACTGTCCTCAGTTTAGAACCACTGGACTATACCAATGTCGTGCAAATCTGGCGACGTGCGATGTGTGAGGCGTCAGGCTAAGGATTAAAACAAATTAGTTGGTGCCCACATGGCTGTTATGGTGAAGCAGGGGGGTCAAAATTAAGTAAATATATAGAGAAAATAAGCTCTGTTGATGGAAATAAAGGAGCTTGGAGAGGAGAAATAAGACCCGTGGGGTTGTGGGGGGGGGGGACACTCAGGTACTTCATGACGAAGTGACATTTGTTAGTGGCCTGAATGGACAGAGGCCCAGGGAGGTCTTATTTCAAGAGGAAGAAATGGAAACTCTACAAATGCAGCGTGACTGGAGAAGAACGAGTAGCCCAGGGTAACTCACCTTAGGGTTTGAATGAGGAATAGTGAGAAAAGGGGCAAGGAAAAGAGTTTAGGGGCCTCCCTGGTGGCACAGCGGTTAGGCGCTGGGTGTGGAGCTGTCGGCAGCAGCGATGCGAGTTCAGCCGGGGAGAATCCCACATGGTGCGGCAGACCTCTCCTGCCTCGCCCGCTGCTCCCCTCAGCGGTGTATTTCCGTCGATCTGCCTGTTCTGCTCCCCACTCTGTCTCTGGTGAAGCCTCTTGCCACTCCACACCTCTGGCCTGTACCCCAGCTGTATGTATAAATAAATAAATCTTAAAAAAAAAAAAAAGAGTTTAGGACCTGGCGGGCTATAAAGGGGAATCAAGTACTGATGTGCCTCCACCCGGGCGAACCTTGAAGACATGCCCCTAAATCAGAGAAAGGAGTCTTGAAAGACCACATATTATACTATGCCATCCATGTGTCGGACCCAGAGCATGCAAGCCCCTCAACCCTGGAAGCAGATTAATCGTGGCCAGAGGCTGGGGGCAGGGAGGATGGGAAGTGACTGCTAATGGGTGTGGGGTTTCTTTCTGGGGTGAGGAAAATGTCCTGGAATTAGATAGTAGGGATGGTCACCGCATCTATAAACGCACTATGAAGCTGAATTGCACAACACTGTGGTATAGAAATTACATCTCAACTTAAAAATACAGTTTAGGTTCTATTGCAGAGGGACTTAGATGTTAAGTTTAGGGTATTTAATGCTGGAGACACTAAGGTGTCACCAAACAGGCTTTTAATACGCCTATAATAATAATAAAACAGGGACCTCCTTGGTGGCACAGGGGTTAAGTCTCAGCACGATCACCACCACGGCCTGAGTTCGATCCCCGGCCAGGGAGCTGACCCACATGGCGCAGCAGACCTCTCCTGTTTCATCCGCCTCTCCCCTCAGCAGTGTACTTCAGTAGATCCTCCTGTTCTGTTCCCCACTTGGTCTCTGGTGAATACTCTTAACCCCACACTTCTGGCTTACACCCCAGTTCTTCCAAAGCAAAAAGTAAAATAAAAAATAAAATCTTTAAAATTAAAAAAAATAATAATAAAACAGCAAATCCTATAATAAAATAATACAGTGATAATAAGGATAGTAACAAGAGTAAGAACAACAGATACCACAGATTGGCTACTTACCATGGGCTTTGCCTTCATCCTCTGTGCTGAATGCCTGTGCAAACACACAATCACCCAACAACCCCATCTGCATCCCCCTTCCCGGCCCATTGGACTTGCTCTTTTTACTGTATGTCTCCTCCCTGTCTGAAATGGATGAGCTCTGAAAATAGAGGACTTTTGCCTATTTTATACACTACTTTTTCTCTAGTGTCCAGAACAGTACCTGGCATATCACAGACGCTAAATACATGCTTAATATGTGAATGCTGTTGATTAAAATAATCTTAGCGATCACATAGAACAAGCAAGTTATAATTATACAGCTGAGGAAAGCCGGGCAAGTGACATTTCTCCCCCAAGGAAGCTGAAGGCTGAGCGTGTCTGACCTGCAGAGGTGGCCTCAGCCAGTGGGGCTTCTTTTGTCTTTCCGGACACTGCTTATATTTTCCCACTTATGGATAGAATCCACTTGCCTCATTCACTTTGATTTTCTTTGGCGGAAAAAGCAACACCCACGAGGGGTTCTTTCAGTTTGGGTGGAACTGGATGGATGATGGACACGTGACCCAAGTCCGGCCAATCAGAGCACTGCATTTTCTGGTCGCAGCGAGTGGGCTAGAGAGAAGGAAAATGACTCCATTACGAGATTTTGTAATGGAAATATTAAGAAAGAGAAATTTTCACGCACATTCCTAAGCTGGTAGAATGTAAGCTTGGAGCTGCAGGCGGCCATCTTGACCATTTCTGGGCAGTAGCAGCCTGAGAATGAAGGCAACACTGGGAGAGGCTGAGCCCAGAGATGGTAAGAACCAAAGGCCTAGTGACAGTGCTCAAGCCTCCCCTGGATCCAGCTTTACCTGAAGTGAGGCTCAACCTGCCAAAGCATGTCGGTTTGCTTAGGACACTGTTGTTTTTAAGTCACTCTGAATTTGACTTGCAAGGCAGTGGATCTGACAAACACATCATGTGATCCAGGCACCATGGCTACCAGTACTGAATGAAGAATAAAGCCCCCAACATAGGCACCGGTGATTGTATATCCTCGGCTTATTTACATAGCAGAGGGAACTGCCTCTGCGCAGCAGCAAAACCACTGCAGGAAAACTCGTGACCGCTTTCTTTTGTGCCTCCCCAGAGGAGAGTGGGTGTGATGGGTGAGTTGGGGAGCCCAGCCCCTTCTCTCCCTCCCCCCATCCTGCCTGCCCTTTGCCCCCGCCAGCACAGGAACCTGTCCCTCTGGAAGAGGCTTGTGGCAGCCCAGCCTGTGACCGGCTCCAGGCAGTCCCAAGGGCCCTGTTCTCCAACCAGGCTCAAGGGTAAGGCTGGTCCTCATGAGCTCCGACAACTGGTGCACACATCTGCTTCTCAGCGGGGTTAGAACTGAGAAGGCTGAGAGGGGGGGTCCTTGATGATCACCCCACAAACCCTAACATGCCCATTTTCTCTTTAGAAGCTTTGAGGGGCAGGTGCAAGGACTTACATTTGGGAGCTAACATCCTACCGCTGGATATCGAGTGTCTGGTGCCCTCAGGGCTCTAGGCTTAAAGGTAGCTGTGAGTCAAGTGGATTCTTGACCCGGGCAGTTCATGACAGCTACAGTTGTTCAGCAAGATTTTAACTGGCAGGAGCCTGGGTCCAAGGGCCTCTGGGACTGGCCTTGACCGTATCCATTAGAGCACAGCTTTGACCTCCACAGGTGGCTGGGACAGGGATTAGGTTATTGGGGAAAAAAAACTTTCTGTCCCAGGGAAGGTTTCCCTTAAAGAGGGCGGGCTTTCGCTTACAAATGTTTAGCCCGGTGGGGAGAAGTTTTGCTTCTTGTTTTACATCTTTCAGCAAAGCTTTGGGTTGGACTTGAAAGAGCAAACACAGCTAAATTCCACAGGGCCGATAGAGCTACCTTTCGAGATTGTAGCCTTTTTACAGTGTTAACACAGGGTAGGTGGATGCCTGCAAGTCAGCAGCCCCAAATCTCTTCCGTAGGTGGTTCTGAGCCAGGAAGGGACTCTTGGAGGGACTGGCCTCTTGAGTCCATTCAATGTGTCACATGATTGTAGGGTTCACCAGCTCCCGAATCCCAGGTTGGCTCTGACTTGTTAATTACATAAGCCTTGCCTATGACTTTAGACTTGAGGAGGCTTAATTCTGACTTTACAGATAGAATGAAGGTATTTTTTTATTAATGAAAACAAATGCAAAAAAAACAAACAACAAACCAAGAAACAAAACAGGATCCTTATTATCTAAGAGATATGTTTCTTTGTGGGTTGAGGTAAAGAAAGCTAATGAAACCCCAAAGCTAAGATGGCAGTAATTAAACAGGTTTGCTCAGGAAGTCAAGGAGGAACTAGGGTTTGTTTTTTTTTTAAATATGCTTCTGTCATGCTACCAGAACAGATATTTGCACACCCATGGTCATAGAAGCATTATTTGCAGTAGCCTAAAGGTAGAAACAACCCAAGTATCCCTTGATGAATTGATAAACAAAATATGCAGTGTCCATGTGGTGGAATACTATTCTGCCTTAAAAAGGAAATTCTGACACATGCTACAACGTGAATGAATCTTGCAGACACAATACTAAGTGAAATGTGTCAGACACCAAAGAACAAAGATTATATGATTCTGCCTTCATGAGATAACTAGTGGTTCAAGCTGAGTAAAATTCAGAGAGATGGAAAGGAAGATGGTGGTTGCCAGAGGCTGGAGGGTGGAAGGAACAGGGAGCTACTTTTTAATGTGTCCAGGCTTCAGTTTTGCAAGATGCCACTGAACCATACACTTTTTTAAAAAGATTTATTTATTTATGGGGTACAGGCCAGAGGCATGAGACGGCGAGAGGTTTTGTTGGGGAGAAAAAAGGACGTCTGCAACAAACTCCACAGGAAGGTTTATGGACCCCCACCTTAAACCAGAGAGATCCAAGACCCCTAGGGCTACGAATCCCAGAAGTCCATCATCATCCAGAAGAGAGGATTACCGGAAACTGAGGGGTGGAGTTAAGCAGACATGTTGGCTATATAACGAGGGCTTTTGACCTTGGGGGGCTCTTGCTTCTCGCCGGGCTACAGCGTGCCATTGCGGTTTCCAGCTCTTCGGATCTGGTAGGACGTATTTGGAGATTTATCTCTCTCCCTCACTTTCTCTTTTGTCCCCGAGTTATTCATTTTTTTATTTCCCTTCCTTTTGTAAATAAACCCTTTCATTAACCTTTTTGTGAGTGCCTGCAATTGTTCTTATTATAAGTCCTTTTTAAGCGCACGGGTGAGAACCCACAGTCAGGCACCTCATTGTATATCGGGGTTGCCCTGTAACAGTTTCACCAGAGACAGCGTGGGCAGCAGAACAGGCAGATCGACGGAAATCCACTGCTGAGGGGAGCAGCAGGCGAGGCAGGAGAGATCTGCTGTGCCATGTTGGAATCTCCCTGGCCCAGCGTCGAACTCGCCATCGCCGCTGCCGACAGCTCCACAGCACAGCGCCTAACTACTGCGCCACCAGGGAGGCCCTGAATCATACACTTAAACGTGGTGTTTGAAATATGATGCATATTTTACTACAATTAATTTTTCAGGCTAGAGTTTTTGCACAACAAAAGACAACATTAAAAAATAATTACATAGGGGTTCCCTGGTGGCGCAACGGTTGAGCGTTGCACTGTGGCGCTGTCTGCAGCCCGCAATGGGAGTTCGACCCCCCGCTAGGGAGAATCCCCCATGGTGTGACCTCTTCTGCCTCGCCTGCTGCTCCCCTCAGCAGTGTATTTCTGATATGCCTGTTCTGCTCCCCACTGTCTCTGGTGAACTCTCTCGCTGCCCTGTGCCTCTGGCCCGTACCCCAGCTTGTATGTATAAATAAATAAATCTTCAAAAAAAAATTACATAGGTAAGCCACATCTGGGGAGAACTACTTATAACAGGGTTAGTATCCAAAGTATATAAAGAAAAAGAAACAACTTGATAGGAAAGAAAAAAGAAGGAAACATATTTAAAAAAATAACAATAGACTTGAGGTGATTAGAATATCTTAACAGCTTCTGCAAACAAAGCAAAACCTAAGCCTGCAAATGCCTCAAGGTTACGGAAGTGGAAATCAAAGGACAACCCTTCAAGAACAGCCATCTAAGCTTTCCCAAATGAAGCAGCCATTTAAGCTCTCAAATCAAAATCATTTCCTTGCTTTGCTTCCTTGTCTTCTCTGTAATAATTTTGACCCCAGCTCCTGTAGTGAAGCCCTCCTGGCCACTTTCAGTAGACAATGCCAGATTTGAATAGATTGTTGCTCAAAGAAATGCTTAAAATTTTTATATGCCTCAGTTTATCTTTTTTTTTAAAGATTTATTTTTATTTATGCATACAAGCTGGGGTGCACACCAGAGGTGGGGGGCGGTGAGAGGGTTCACCAGAGACAGAGCGGGGAGCAGAACAGACAGATCGACCAAAATACACTGCTGAGGGGAGCAGCAGGCGAGGCAGGAGAGGTCTGCTGTACCATGTGGGAATCTCCCCGGTCAGGCATCAAACTTGCGCTGCGCTGTGGCGCTGTCGGCAGCTGTGATGCGAGTTCGGTCAGGCATCAAACTTGCGCTGCGCTGTGGAGCTGTCGGCAGCAGTGATGCGAGTTCGATGCCCAGCCCGGGAGAATCCCACATGGTGCGGCAGACCTCTCCTGCCTCGCCCGCTGCTCCCCTCAGCAGTGTATTTCTGATGTGCCTGTTCTGCTCCCCACTCTGTCTCTGGTGAAGCCTCTCGCCACCCCACACCCCTGGTTTGTACCCCAGCTTGTATGTATAAATAAATAAATCTTTAAAAAAAAGGGGCCTCCCCGGTGGCGCAGTGGTTGAGCGCTGCGCTGTGGAGCTGTCGGCAGTGGTGACCCGAGTTCGACGCCCGGCCGGGGAGACTCCCACATGGCGTGGCAGACCTCTCCTGCTTTGCCCGCTGCTCCCCTCAGCAGTGTATTTCTGATCTGCCTGTTCTGCTACCCGCTCTGTCTCTGGTGAACCCTCTTGCCGCCCCACGCCTCTGGCCTGTACCCCAGCTTGTATGTATAAATAAAAAACAAATCTTTAAAAAAAAAATTAAAAAAAAGAAAACCCAAGTGTCCTGGATGTATGAAGAGGTAATTAAGGAAACAATGGGGATGGGAGTGGGTGCTAGATTAGCCTGAAAGGTGCTATTTGAACTGAGACTGAAATGAAAATTGAAAAAAAGTCAGCCATTCAAATTTTGGAGGAAGGGCATTCAAGGCAGAGGGAACAGCAAGTCCAAATGTCCTGGGTGGGAATAAATGTGGTGATATCCTTTTAGCTCGGGCTGCCACACAAAATACCATACATTGGGTGGTTTAAACAACAGAAACTTAGTTTCTCAAAGTTCTGGAATCTGGAAGTCAGGATGCCAGCATGACAGAGTTTGAGGGTTCTCTTCCTGACAGATGGCCACCTTCTGGCTATACCCTCACATATTTTTTTCTTCTTATAAGGCCACAAAAATCTATTAGATTAGAGCCCCATTATAATGAGTTTATTTAATTACCTCCTGAAGGTCTTATCTGCAATTTTGGTCACATTGAGTGTTAGGACTTCAACATATAAATTTAGGGGGACACAAACATTTAGTTACTAACACCTTGGTATGGGGTTTGCTTTGAAAAATAGATGTGAGGCCTCCAGGAGTTCAGGACTGAAATGTGGAAATGAAATGCTAGAGATTAACCAAGCCAGGGTAAGAGTATGATTACTCCCGTATCCAGCTTCAGAAATAGAAAGAATTATGCCTTATTTGGGCTGAGGGAGGATGGGGAGGTATTATATGGGCTTTTTTTTTTTTTTTAATTCCTTGCCAAAGGCATAAAACTGTCTCTACCACCTGGGGGTCTCTCTCCTTCTCTGAGTTTGACAACAGAAAGGAATGTGGTTCCCACTCCCCCATGATAACACTGGGCTCTTAGCTAATGTGTTTTACTGCTAATTAATTACTAGGAAACAACAAAAACATAACAAACAACAATGTCCAAAGTTAAAACATGACTCATTCAAATACAAAAAGAGCACGTCAAAAATTCGTTAGACCTGTTAAAGAGGAAACAGCGGGATGGTAAAGCAAGAAGGTTCAGAGAGTTTTGAGGAAGCACATATTTGAGGAAGTAGGAAACTTGGTTAGATACAAAACTGGCTAATCTCCATGGGGTAATAAAAGCTGTCAACTTTTGAGTTCCCTTTTGCACTGAAAAGAGAGAAACAGAAACTTCTAAAGGACAAAAATGTGAGCCTTTAATCAATAGGGAATAGCTTGACAAAGTTACAACCCCTGGCCAAGTCTATGGCCAGTGGGCCTAATCAGCCTTGCTGCTTGTGTTTGTAATAAAGTTTTATTGAAAACATGACCACATCCATGTGTTCACACACCATCTAAGGCTGCTTTTGTTCTACTGTGTCAGAGTCCTGTGACCATAGAGTCGAGTGGTTGACAGCACATAGCCTGAAAGCCCAACCTATTTATTATGTGGACCTTTATAGATAATATGATCAGGACCGACCCCTGCTGGAGAATGAGTCATTGGGTGTGCTTGTTAAATAGTGTCCCAGGTGACATAAAAGAACTACTCCACCCTCTTTTGGTCTTATTTCCACATTTTGAATGATCTTTCTTAAAAAGGAGCTGTTTCACTTAAAAAATGGAAAATATTTTGAGAGCTATTATCTCTGGCCTATAATTCCTATATCTACATGCCCCCTTTCACCCACTCTAACCCAAATAGACCCCCTTTCTTCGTTGGAGACAATCTCAAAGCCCCTTAGTTCCCTTACCCTTTTCTGTAAGAGCATAGCTTATGAAAACCTGCTTTAAATTGCAAGCAGCCTTGAAAAACAGTTTGGCCTTATTAATGTCTTTTGCAGCATCATTTTTGCTTAGAGTGAGGACTCTGGCCAGGGCTTGTGTCTCATACTCTAGTGGTATATTTACCTGGCAGGTTTTCTTGGGAGGTCCTCTCAATTTCTTTGAACTACATTCCAGAGCTGTTGCAAATTGTAAATTTGGAGGCTGTGTAAGCTTGAGCACTGCTGTTTCCCTGGCACATAGGTGCTCAGTAAGTAACGAGGAAATGATAGAGCCAATCAAAGAATAGAGGGTTTTGTTGGTTTTCTTTTCCTCCCTCTCAGGGTTGGTTCCAAGTGAGGAATGTTTTAGTGACAAAGGCTGCCACCTGCAGGGCAAAAGTGAAATTGCAAGAGTCTGAACAGCCAGCCCTGAAGGAAAATAGCTTCAGAGAATTTAATTTTTCTCCTTTAACTTTTGACAGAACATCACTTTGTTATTTAGAACTAAGGTATCCTGTGCCTTTTCTTTAATGGCGTTTTCAGTCTTTACCATGTTTATTAAGGGTCCAGCGCCATGCCACACCCACAATTTAGGTATGGGTATCCCCACTATCCCCATTTTATAAATGAAAAGCCTGAGAACAGAAGACATGACAGAGGTCAAACAGTTAGCAAATGGCAGAATAGGAATTTGAACCCAAACATTTGATTCCAGAATGCATTCTTTCTGTCATCCCGCTATCAATCAAAACTACATAAGCCCACAGAGAATGGGAGAGAAGATTATTGCTGCTGAGAGTTGTCAGATCCTAAGACAGAAAGTGGATGGATGATTTAACTAAGTGGAGAAACCCTAGGCCTTGCAGGAGGAGGATGGGTAGCAAGCACGTGGGAGCCCAGAAAGGCTCAGCCCAAGGTCCCTGTACCTTTGAGTAGGTGGGGCTCAAAGCAGATCATGTGTTAACACCAAATGTCTCCCCTTATGACTCCTTCTTGCCTCAATCCCTGCAGGAGATTAGATGTTTATCTCTGGAGAAGTTGAAGGAACCAGCTCCAGGTGATTTAGACATAACAGAGCAAAGGGTGGAGCTGGGGCTGTTACTAGCAACAGAGATGAAAGTGCATGATTAATTTTTGTTTTAATAATCACATTTGCTAGTGGAATTGGCATTGTTATTCTGGAATTTAGCACTATGGTAAATGTGTATGTTAAGATAAAGCAAATAAAAAATGTGTTGGAGTCGCTGAGCACCAGACTTCATGGTTTGGCAGAAAGGAGATACGCATATAGGATCAACATGGTTAAGTGAACTACTGTCATCTTGATTTTAATTGGCAGCCTCAGGGTCGTGGATTTTATCTTGAAAGAATACCTATTTCTTTGTTCTAGCCATTGACACAGCCTAGACATAACAAACTCCAAATAGCTGTCAGATTTTGCAAATAAAAATAGAGGTTATCTCAGCAACATGGATGGAGCTAGAAGAGATCATGCTCAGCGAAATAAGCCAGAAGGAAAAAGAAAAATATCGAATGGTATCACTTATAGGAGGAATATAAGAGAGCCAAAAGAGAAATCAGAAGGAGAAAACAGCACACAAAACATGAACAAAAGCAAAAACTAGCAGGCAACCACAAATAAGAGACGTTCTACGGGGGAGGGAGAGGAAGAGAGACCAAAATAGGGAGAAAAGTGCACAAAGAACTATGGTGATGGTTCACAGGTGAACTGGTGGTGGGAAACCTACGGGGGATACACAATAATGTAAAGGATATAAATTAAAATTTTAAAATATAGTAAAAAAAATAGAGATTATCCAGTTAAATCTGAATGTCAAGAGATGCGAAAGAAATGTTTTAGTGCAACTTGTCCCATACATTGTTTAAGACTTACACTAAAAAAAAATCGTTTGCCCAAAACCCAAATTGAATGGGACGTCCTGTATTTTATCAGTAACCTAGGAGCAAAGATCATCTGTAGTGCCCCGACTGTGGTCTCTGATATCCTTTCCAATGTAAGGGAATCAAAATTCCTACGAGAATTGGTTGATTCCAGATAAGAAATACAGGAGATGACCATGGAACTTTTTTTCATGTCAGACATCAAGGATGCTGTTTTTAAAAATTGCTAGGGGCCTCCCTGGTGGCGCAGCAGTTAAGCACTGCGCTGTGGAGCTGTCAGCAGCGGCCAAGTAAGTTCTACGCCCAGACAGGGAGATTCCCACATGGCGCGGCAGACCTCTCCTGCATTGCCCGCTGCTCCCCTCAGCAGTGGATTTCCGACAATCTGCCTGTTCTGCTCCCCACACTGTCTCTGGTGAACCCTCTCGCCGTCTCATGCCTCTGGCCTGTACTCCAGCTCGTACACATAAATAAATCTTAAAAAAAATTGCTAGGATGATATTTAAAGGTCTCATGCATCAATGTGAAAAAACTCCAATTGGTCAAACATTGGACGGGGTGAACATAAATAAAGTTTTTAAAAGGCAGTAAACCGAAACTTATCAATTACATTTTAAAGCTTTAGGTTCATAATGGCACTTAAAAAACCCTTGTCACCAGGCACTTTTCCAGAATGCTAAGGAACCAACTAATCATTCTGAAACTTGGTAAATAAATGGAAAACTCCAAGCATTTATGGTGCCTATACCATACCAATTGTACTCTGGGCAAACAAATAATGCAGAAGTTTCTTTTTCTGTCCTGACCCATCCAAGAGGCAGACAAACTTTGAAACAAGACTAGTCTGGGATAAATCTGTTTCATCGTCACCGTTCGGTTAATACCATCCGTAGCTCCAATGAATCAGCAGATCGAGGCCTGCACTGCCCTGCAGAGGGGATCCACTGGCCAGATGTGGTTACTGAGCACTGGAAATGTCTGTCCAAATTGTGATGTGCTCTAAGTGTCAACCCACGATCACACAACTGAGGGGAAGGAAAAGTATGTAAAACATCTCAATGATAATTTTAAAATGGTGATTACATGTTGAAATAATATTGTGGCTATATTAGGTTAAATAAATGATGTTTAATCTCAATGGTTTCTTCTCACATCTTATAAATGTGGCAGTAGAAAAATTTAAATGACCTAAGTGGCTCCCACTGAGATCTGCATTATATTTCTGCCAGCGGGACCATCAGAACCACAAGCATCACAAGAAGGGAGAAAGATGAAGAGGTGAGGCTTAGCGAGGTTATAATGCTGCCAGGTTTGCGCACCCATGCCCTATCAGCCAATTACTAGAAGCTTCAAATACAAGATGAATAACTCCCAGTTTCTACCTCCGAGGAGTTTAAAGTCAGTTGCTAGAAGTGGCTTATCAGAGGGACATTTGAGAGCTGCTGTTTATGGAGCAGTTACCTGATGCCAGGCATGGGGTGAACTCGTGTATACCAGCTACCCTCCTCCAATTATGCATTTTCTCCATTTTCCAAATGAAAGAATTGAGCTTCAGAGAGGTTAAGTAACTTGCTCAAGACCGCTGAGCTAATGAGGATGGAACAAGATTATCCCAGACTAGGGCCTCCCTGGTGGCACAGAGGTTAAGCACTGCGCTGTGGAGCTGTCGGCAACAGCGCTGCGAGTTCGATGCCACGAGTTCGATGCCGCGAGTTAGATGCCCGGCTGGGGAGATTCCCACATGGCGCGGCAGACCTCTCCTGCCTCGCCCGCTGCTCCCCTCAGCAGTGTATTTCTGATCTGCCTGTTCTGCTCCCCACTTTGTCTCTGGTGAACCCTCTCGCTGCCCCACACCTCTGGCCTGTACCCCAGCTTGTATGCATAAATAAATAAATCTTTAAAAAAAAAAAGAAAAATAACTTTTAATTGAAAAGTAATGCCTATACCATTCACTGATGAGTGACTCTTTTCTGTTTCCTTCCCAGAAACTGTTAAAATGACCAGTTGCTTCTGTCCTGCAGGGAATATCTTAAGGGACAACTTTTTGGGGTGGCAACAGAAGTTAAAATATGACTTATAATTTCATAGCTGCTTTCTGAGGAAAAACCTGTAGCTGGCTTCAGAGAGAAAGGACTTTCATTATATGTTTTAAAGAATTCAGAAATTATCTTAAAACAAACAAACAAACCAAGAACAATAAAAGGAAGTATCAATTTGAGTCTCTGTCCCAACAGAACAAGATAAATTTCATCTTTTCTCCTTGGGTCATCCAGCCCCCAACCCCAATATATTGACAATAATGTAGAGACTTGGGGACTCCAGGGGTTTGGATGAGGGTCCGTTCCACCTAGAGTTTCCATAACTATGGCTACAATAATACTGAAGTTTCCAGGACATTCCAGGTTTTTCATTGTCTTCCTAACTGTATCATACTTGTCAGGCCATGGTGTTCAAACTGCAGCCCAGAAAACTTGTTTCAAGCTGTGAAGCTGATGCTCTTTTTTTTTTTTTAAAGATTTATTTATTTATGCATACAAGCTGGGGTACAGGCCAGAGGTGGGTGGTGGCGAGAGGGTTCACCAGAGACAGAGTGGGGAGCAGAACAGGCAGATCGTCGGAAATACACTGCTGAGGGGAGCAGCAGGTGAAGCAGGAGAGGTCTGCCACGCCATGTGGGAATCTCCCTGGCCGGGTGTCGAACTGGTGTTGCCGCTGCTGACAGCTCCACAGCGCAGCCCTTAACCGCTGTGCCACCAGGGAGGCCCTGAAGTTGATGCTCTTGACCCAGGCTTACCCAACCTTGTGTGTGCTTTTCTTGGGTGTCCACATTCTTTCCAAGAAATTTGGATTAACAAATTTGTAACAAACCTTACATGCTTTGAAGCCAGCTGTCACAGAAATGCCTGACACAGTGACAGGGCGGAACAAAGGAGGTTCAGGCCTCAAGACGAATTCACTGCCAGGCTACCAGGACAGGGTGAATAAAAGCGGAACTACCTGCAGCTCCCGAGGACATGGTGAAAACATGTTTATGTCACCACCACAGAAATAGAAGTGAGGGAGGAAAGAACATTGCCTCTCGTTGGTGGCAAGGGGGCCCCTCACTTCCAGTTTTTTTGAGGTGCCTTGTTTACAGAAAAATGAATCATTAATTTCTTCATTTAAAACACCTTTGGCACCCCTAGGATTATGATGCATGTAAATATGCCATTACAAGGTGATTGGATTTATCAAAAGCCAAGTAATAAAACTACCACGTGCTCCCACCACATTCTCATTAGAATAGCTGAAAATGAAAATGAAAACAAAACTGAGCATGGCCATTTCCCATAAGCATGCAAACAACTGAACTTTCTTTTATATGTTGTTGGTGGGAATGCAAAATAGAGAAAATGCAGAAAAAAGTTGGGCAGTTTCTTAGATTCAGCATATATCCACCATATCTCATTCCTGGACATGAGATTTGCAATGAAGCTGTGTGTTCATTCAAAGCCTGCCTGGGACTGTTTATACTGGCTTTATTTATAATTTCCCAAACCTGGAGAAACCCAAATTATTTCAACTGGTAAATAGATGAAGAAATCATGTATATACCTTATGAAATACTTGTAAGCAATAAAATGGAATAATGCTGTGAAGTGTAACAAACCCTTGCATAGACAGCCACAGGATTTTTGACAAGGGTGCAAAGCTGACACCGGGGGAAAGGACAGTCTCTGACAAATGGTCCTGGGAAAACCAGATAAACACAGCAAAGGAATAAAGTTGGGCCCTTCTCTTATGCCACATACAAAAATTAACTCAAAATGGATAAAGCCCTAAATCTATTAAGCTTATAGAAAAAACACTTGGGGGAACGTGTCAGGACATTGGATTTGGCAATGAGTTCTTGGATATGAACCAAAATGCACAGACAACAAAAAGGCTATATCAAACTTTAAAACTTCTGTGTGTCAAAGGAAAGAATCAGCAGAGTGATAAGGCAACCTATGGAACAGACGAAATTAAGTGCAAATCATAGAGCGTATCTAGCATAAGCAACTTCTACTCAAGAACAACACCAAAAAAGAAACCCAATGAGAAAAATGGGCAAGGAACTTAAATAGACATTTCTCCAATGTAGATAAACAAATTGCCAATAAACAGGAAAAGGTGCTCAATATCAATAATCACTAGGAAAATGCAAATCAAAACCTTGTAGCCACCAGGTTGGCCACTATCAAAAGAACAGACAATAACAAGTGTTGGTGAGGATGTACAGAAGTTGGATCTCTTGTGCATTGTTGTTGGGAATGTAAAATGGTGTAGCCATTATGGAAAACAGTCTGGAGCTTCCTAAACAGATTAAAATAGAATCATACATGATATGATCCAGCAATCCCATTTCTAGTATGTATCCCAAAAATTTCAAAGCAGGATCTTGTAAAGAGCTATTTTAGCACACGCATGTTCCTGACAGCATCACTCACAAGAGCCAAAAGGTGGAGGCAACCTGGGTCCATCAGATTAATGACATAAAGAAAATAGGATATGTACACATATTGGAGTATTAGGCAGCCATAAAAAGGAAGGAAATCCTGTCACCAGAACCTCGAGGACATTATTAAGTGAAATAAACCAGTCACAAAAGGACAAATACTATGTGACTCCACTCATGAAATATCTAAATAGTTAACACTATAGAAACAGGAGATAGAAAGGTGGATATTAACGACTGGGGAGAGGGAGGAATTATTGTTCAGTGGCTATAGTGTGTCACTATTGTAAGATGAAAAAGTTCCAGAGATCTGTCCTACAACAGTGTGAAAACAATACTACTGAACTGTGTACCTAAAAATGGTTAAAATGATACGTTTAATGTTACTAGTTGTTTGCCACAGTAACAATAATTGTAAAAGGAACCGATGGTGGTACAACTTGAATGAATCTCAAAGGAACTGAGTTAAGTGAAAGAAGGCAGGGTCAAAAGACTGCCTATCATAAGACTATATCAAGGTCAGAAATAGTTCAGAAAATACGTCAGTGTCTTCAGGGGCAGGGATGGTGGGAGGGGTTGACTATAAAGGACAGGAGTATACTTTTTGGGATGGCAACTTTGTTCTGTGTCTTAACTGTGATTGTGGCTACAAGATAGTATGCTTTGTTAAAACCGATAAAACTAGGTACCCAAATCTTTATTTACATGGATACATAAGAAAAACCTAGGCCTCCCTGGTGGCCTAGGGGTTAAGTCAGTGTTATCACCACTATGGCCTGAGTTCCATTCCCAGCCTGGGAGCTGACCCACATGATACAGCAGACCTCTCCTGACTCGCCCGCTGCTCCCCTCAGCAGTATATTTCAGTCAATCCAGCTGTTCTCCCTGCCCTGTCTCTGGTGAATCCTCTCACCACCCCCCACACTTCTGGCCTACACCCCAGTTCTTCTATGCAAAAATAAAAATAAATGTCATTTAGAAAAGAAGAAGAAAAACCTGTACATCAAGAACCCTGCATCAAAAAGCATACACTGTATATAAATTATGCTTCCGTGAACCTGACTAAAAAGAAATGGACAGCAAATGCAGCAAAACGTCAATACTGGCATAGTGGTGCCCTTTTTCATCCTTTTTACCGTAATTGGAATGTTTCAATCTGATATTAGTACAAACAAAAATGATTTCTAAAAAGCCAACCTGTTTATTCAAACTGCGATATGGTGCAGTAACAGGATGCGAATTTTAAGTTGTATAGTAAGCCAGGAATTCTTATTTTATTACTGTCAGCATATGTCTGTGACCATATTTATTACTTCATTTTCAGAAAAGGTCAACATGTCAACTTGAGACCTTTCAAGAACGTGAGGTCTGCTCAGAAAGCCCTTCTACCTCCATAATGCTTCAGGAAACGCTTAAAGAATAAGAACAGTACCTGGCGCTTGAGTAGACAGGTGGGGGATGAGAGAAGGAGAGAAGTTGAGGATTATTTTCTTCTGGGTGTTGATTTAGAAATCCATCCCTGGATTTTCACCCCAGTCAGAACCACAGTCAGTCCTTACCCAGCCTGGATCTCAAGTAGCTCTCAGCAATTCCTTTATAGAGCTTGATGATTCTGCCTTCCAAATTGCAAAATAAAGGGTTCAGGTGAGTAAAGATGGATATACTTAGCCATAGGAAAAAATTATCTAATTTTAGACAGATGAGTAGTCATGACTTTAGTAATGAAAATAACAATTACAATAATAACAAATTCACCCCAAACCACCAAAGACCAAGAGTGGTTAACATTACCTTGGAAAGTCATCCTCAGCTGTTGTTTTGCCCTAGAACTAGCTACTTCTGTCTTTGTTTTTTTCAGACTCCTTCTATGTGGCAGCCTCCAAGTGCAGAATTCCAAAGGCTGAATTGTACTGATTCCTCTCAATATTGGCACAGACTATAAAGAATCGAGAATGCCGCTAATCCTAGAGAAACAGATGGACATTTTTAATCACAAACATTCACATACAGCCCCAATGCTGCAGTTTGGAAAAAAATAAGGAAATAGATCTCAGTCCTTTTTTGTGTTCTTCCAGTCTAATGAGGTAACCTGCCAAGGCCAGGGGAAAAGGAATCCTCTGAGTTGAAAGATGAAGAAAGAAAAGAAAAAAAAAAAAAAGCCTGGGAGAACTGAGTCATCTGTGAAATGAAAAGTTGCAGTGTTTTCCAAGGTTTGCAAAGTTGATCTGAGTTAATGGAACCCTCCTTTTGACATTGTATGATGCCATACAGTTTATTTTGGGGCTGTCTACTACAAGATTGAACAAAAAGGGGTGGCGGGATCATTTCCAAACCATGTCACAGGGTTCCAAACCTGGGGTGTCACACTTGAAAAGGACTACATTAACTATAAAACAAAAATGTTAGCACCAAAGACACTTTATCAAAATTTAATCCAGCAACCTGAAATTTCAAAACAAAATCGGACAAAGTGATTCACATTAATAGAAAAGGAAGTAGAGACCTGGAAATAAAAAGGTTTAAAAAACCTTGTTATGCTATTACTGGATTTAGAAGTTATGAGATGAAGGCTTGGAAATACTGTGGTGTTTTTTGTTTGTTTTTTTAATAAATGGAAAGCTTTACATCAGTTATTGAAAGTGGTCCAGAACTTCAGTCAGACCTTAAAGCAATCCTTTGCAGGAAAAAAATGGAAATATCGGTATTACAGATTGATGCAATTATATTTTTAAACACTTTCTCTGGAATGCTACCTGAGGATGCTAAAGGTGTCACTGACGATTTAACTCTGCTATGCAAATTTAATAAATTAGGTGTATACATACTGTTTGACACTCCTCAATTGGTGTGCATTTTTGGAATAAATGCCACGATACGTTTAGTATTTTGGCATCTACTTTTTGAGTTGTAAACAGATTAAGTGTCAAAGGTATAACCACACCGCCTTAAATAAACTAGTTTAGAATGGAGGGTCATTTTGGACAGTTCCAATAGATTTGCCTTGTTTTTCCTTTTCAAGACTTTTTTGTCTTTAAAGTTATGAAAAGTCCACTTGTTCCTTTAGCACAATACAGAGAAGAGAAATTACCTGAAGCCCGTCTCCTATGCACCTGAGACAAAAAGGCAAAGCCAGCGTCGACAGGGTGCGGGACAGAGAAAAGTGGGGATGAGGATGTGATCTCAGGGCTCCTTTAATTAAACGACCCACCAAGCTCTAGGAGGGCAGTTTCCAAATATCTGTCTCTCAAGCCAGCTCCGTCAGGGCATTTGTCAAAAATATTGATTCCTGAACCCTGCCCTATACTTACTGAGTCATAATCTCCTGAGACGGTATCTAAAATGTCGCCTTTTTAAAACCAGAGCCTCACCCCGCTGGGCAATCTCAGGTGGGATTCGCAGGCTCCGCCTATCCGGCACTTGCCCCGCCCCGTCCCCTTTGGTTTCGCCCCGCCCCTTGCCCGCCCCTCGTGGATCTTCTCGCGCAGGCCCCGCCTTCCGCCCTTGCGCTCTCGCGCGGCCTCGCGGGCTCTTCCCGTAATGCCCCGCGCCCGGCCGCCGCGGTTGCTAGGCAACGCGCGGTCCAAGCCCCTGGCCGCGCGATGGGACCTCGAGGCGTCCCGCCGCTGCTGCTGGTGCTCCTGGACTGCTGGGCCTCCGTGAGCGCCCAGGCCGGGACCACTCCTGCAGTCACCACGGAGGGCCTGAACTCTACGGAGGCAGTCCCGACGACTCCTCGGCCCTCCTTGACTCCTAGGCCCCCGGGGACTCCTAAGACTCCCAGACCTTCCTCGGGTCCCAGGCCCACCCCGGTCACGGACGGTGGGTACCAAGTGCCAACTCCTGGGGATCCAACCTGGAGGGTGGCTCGATGAGGATGTAATAATAATGATAGTTAACGTTTGTTAGCACTGGGACATTCGTTCTCTCTGCAACTCTGGGAGATAGGCGTTATTATTCCCTTCATACAGATGAGAAAATCAAGGTATAAGTGGGATCAGTCTGTGAAAGTACTTGCAGTTGGTCTAAGCAGCATTAATGCTAAAGGTAATAATGGATGAATCCTCGCAGCTTTGCATCCGGAGGCAAAATTAAATCAAAACTTTGTGCAGCTATGGAAATTAAATGCCTAGGATGCATTGAACTTTTCAAAAGAGACGCCAAAAGCCTAGCTTACTAGATGTAACTATGTCAAAGCCATTGCCTGCTGAGTTAAATCATGAAAACCCAGGATTCCTCCTGTGCAGAGTGGGAGATGGGACGTTCTGGAGTGGAGGGGTTTTGCCCACTTTTTAGCATTCATCAGAGATAATCAACATGTATCCCAGAAAGGGCTCATACTACTGGAGTTACACAGTTAGTGAATCTTTTTTTATTAATTGTTTGTTTTTATTTATGTCTTTTACATTACTGTATATTCCCCGTAGTTTTCCCACAGCTTGTGAATCTTTTACAATCTGATTGAATGTGGGTGACTTCAGGGATGTCTGTGACTCTGAGATTTAAGGCACAATTTTGTGTTTATTCATTTTTCCGGGATGAGGGTTCACAGAAGCAAATAATTTCTCAGGAGTTTGTGATCTCAAAAAAAAATTTTAGCCCCTGACTGTAATCCCCAGTAGGTATGCAGTATTTCTCATCACTTAAGAGAAAAAGATCTTAAGTTGAGTAAGGCGTAGAATTAAATAGAAAAGTCATCACTGACTGACAACCTTAACTCTAGGACTTAACTTCAGTTACTGAGCTATTATTTCTTCTAAGGGCCTGTTTATAAATTACGAGTCATTTGTAAGAAAGCATACACAAA
This sequence comes from Scalopus aquaticus, assembly GCA_004024925.1. Lineage (NCBI taxonomy): Eukaryota > Metazoa > Chordata > Mammalia > Eulipotyphla > Talpidae > Scalopus > Scalopus aquaticus. Next base: position 365,305 of record PVIJ01000159.1, read on the forward strand.
AATATATTATTTCAATATATGTAATCAAAAGTGTATTATATTGAAACTATTGATTTGATGAATGAGTAGGGAAGTTAAATCAATGATTAATTGAAATATACAACAAAGTACTCAATGCCTGAAATTCACTAAGGTTTTTGGGTTGGTTGTCTCTCATCTACGTAAGTATTCATCTGTTAATGCACTTTCTCCCCCAAGTGAAGCTGTTGTTGAAACATCATTATTTGGCCACGTGGCCAGGACTGTTTTTCCAATATGGGGGATGCATTTACACTCATCCTCATCTTTTGAAAGGGCCCATCTTTAGACCTGTGAAAATAGTAAGAAACCACAGCTGGCATTTACTAACTGCTTACTGTGTGACAGGCGTTGTGATGTATCTCTTGTGTGTGTCTCACCAGTGATGTATCTCATTTAATTCTCATAACAACCCCATGATCGGGTTATTCTCATTTTCAGGTAGGTGAGTTATTTGCCTGATTTTACGTCACCCCTGGTACCTGCTGGAGCATGAAGAACTGGTCAGCCATTTGTAGAATGGGTTACAGGTAGAAGAGAAGAATCATATCTTTCACCTTGAACCTGACATGGTTCATGAGTTCCCTGGCCACGAGCCAGGCACGTACATGTGAAGAGGCCTGGAAGAGCAGCTGAGTGCTGCCTATACCCTTTCTCAGCCGACACTTGCTGGTTGATTGAGTACACTCATTCCAGAGCGAGCCCTCTTCATTCAAGTGCAGTTATTAGATGCTACTGCCTTGTCCTTAGTAGTCTTAGAGTTACCTACAAAAGTTTTAAGTTTTGAAAAACAGACCAGAATCGTAATTTTAAATACACATGGCAGGGATCCTGCACACTGTGTTTTACACTGGTGTGCTCCGAGTTGTGTTACCATTTTGAACTTACAGGGGAAAAATTCTGTGTCCCAGGGTAAGAAAGGATTGAGTATTTATGCACAAAATCATTCTCTTTTCCTTACACTTTTCTAGAGTGTGTTAACTACCTTTTTTGAGCTACAGTTTAGTGAAGCTCAGCTTACTGTGAAGTAATTCAGACATATAAATAAGAATGTTGTACGGCTTCTACCAGCATTAGCTTCAGATTTTTAAATCTAAGCTGTGTCTCAGGTATTTTACAACCGTTTCTTCATAGTCACAGTGGGGCTGGAGAGCTTCGGGGCCCTCGCAAATCTGTGGGTGTGCAGGCTGGTTTCATGATTCCCCCGGGTGTCAGGAGTTCTCCTGATGGTGTATGGAATGCATCTAAGGATAGCCTCAGAATTTGTACATGGAACCGTCATCAACCCAGTAGAACTTGACTCTCAGAGTCCCAGAGTGGCCCCTAGCATGCTCCTCTGAGCCAACTTCAGCGGGTTAACACCATGATGAACAGGCTGCAGAGGCGGTACCCTTAGAAACTCAACGTTTGGGCCACCGTAGTGCCCACGAATCCCACGGAATACCTTCTTCAACCAGCTTGTAGCTTGCCAACTAGCACGTGAAGGTGGGTTCAACTTCAAAATTGAGGGGTACATCCTAGGAGGGGGACCAAGCATGAGAACTCTGGTTCTTGGTGACCTCCAGTGCGCCCTTCTTCTGAGGCAGAATCTGCAGAGGAAGGGTTTGGGGCTGTGCAGTATTAAAACAGTGGTTCTTAAGGCTAGACAGGTGACTTAGTGTGCTTGCATTTAAGCCTGTCTTAATTGTTAGCATTGCCTGGAAAGATCTCACAGACACAGATGTCTGGGTTCATAGCCAGCTCACCCCCTCAGTCCTTGTAGGTAGAGCACAAACAGCTCCCCAAGTGAGCCAGCTTAGCTGCTGTAGAAAAACCTGGGATTTGGTGGTGCTCAAACCAACTAATTTTCATTTCACACATTTCCCCCAAAGTGCAGTAGGAGAAATAAAATGGAACCTTTGCATGGAGTGGGTTTTGGCACATGGCAGTGGCTGGGGGCAGTCACCGCCTGCCGACTGTGATCCTCTGCATTCTACTTGTTTCTGTAGTTGCTGCTCTGTGCGTCTGTGACTTATCTCCAGCACAGTGTGATGTCAACTGCTGCTGTGATCCCGACTGCAGCGCCAGCGATTTCAGTGTCTTTTCTGCCTGCTCAGTTCCAGTTGTCACGTAAGTGGGTTTTGATGAAGAGTGTAATGAATTCCCTGTGTTCAGAGGTTGCATTACATTTCACTTTGATCTGTAAACAGGTGGTATTGTGTCACATTTTTGTATCAGCGAATTAGTCTCATGGCTAGCGTAGGTTGAAAGTGCAGTTTACTTTTACAGCTTTTGTTGGTGATGTAGTGCTTGTAACAAAAAATTAAATAGGGAGGCTTTGTTTATGCTTTTCTGGTATGTAAATTAACCAGGAATCCCCACAATTCACATTATAAAGCAGAATAATGGAAAATGGCATTGTCAGTGGAGCACAAGGTGAAGGAATAATCTCTTCTGAATGATCTGTTTCTAGTAGTTAAGATTTCAAAGCTTTTTGAAAAAATAACCCTTATTCGGAGATAGCTGATTTAAATTCAGACTTACTGAATTGAAGCAATTGATACTTAGTAGCTTGAATGATCTTTGGAAGTACAATGTGGGAAACTATTTTACTGACCCCTGGGAAGTTGGAATCTCCTTCTTATGTAAAAATGCTCAGAGAATAGGGTATTATAGTCTATTTTCTGGCTACCTGGACTACATTGTAGCTCAACCTTTTTGAAAATCATTCTGCTTTAGTGAGTACTGGGAGCCTGCGAATGAGATTCCTTATCATTAAGCTCAATGTTTAGAATGTTATTTTTTGAATTACCCAATCCTGTAGTTTTATCTTTTCTCAACCACTATGCCTTTATAGCCCTTTGGCCCTCTCCCTCTTAGCCTCAGAATCGCACTTTGTTCATTATTGTTCTCTAGCTTTTATAAGTATTTTTGTCGAATTGTCTGCTGTGTAAACATGCAACATTTGTCTTTGTCATTCTGACTTGCTTTATCGCACATAATTCCCTCAAATTCCTTCCATGTCGCTGTAAATGGCAGCATTTTGTCTCCCTTGTGGCAGAATAGTATCCTTAGTGTGCCTACACCGCATTTTGATCCAGTCCTCCAGCAGTGGGCGGGCACTTAGGCTATTTCCATGTCCCTAGCTATTGTAAATAATGCTGCAATAAACACTGTAGAACATGCAGTTTTTTGAGTTGATGGTTTCCTGTTCCTTGGAGAGATGTATATCAGTGGGTTGCTGAGTCCTATGGTACTTCCACTTTTAAGTGGAAATAAGTTTTCCACTTTCCAGTTTTTTAAGCTAAATCTAGATGGCTTTCCCAAACTGTACCAGTTTACATTGCGACCAACAGTGTAATTACGGTTCCTCTTTCTCTGCGTCCTCTCCAGCACTTGTTGGGATTCTTTTTAATACGTACCATTCTCAGAGGTGTGCAATGCTCTTGTTGTGGTTTTGCAACTCTATTAAAAGCAACGGTAGGCCTCCCTGGTGGCGCAGCGGTTAGGCGCTGCGCTGTGGCGCTGTCGGCAGCGGCGACGCGAGTTCGACGCCCAGGCAGGGAGAATCCCACATGGTGCGGCAGACCTCTCCTGCCTCGCCCACTGCTCCCCTCAGCAGTGTATTTCTGATCTGCCTGTTCTGCTACCCGCTCTGTCTCTGGTGAACCCTCTCGCCGCCCCACACCTCTGGCTTGTACCCCAGCTTGTATGTATAAAATAAAAAAAAAAAAAAGAAAAAAAAAGCAACGGTAAACATTTTTCCGTGTATCCGTTGGTCTTCTTGATACCCTCTTGGTGGATTGCCTATTCAGATCTGCTGCCCATTTGTTAATTGGCTTGTTTGTTTTTAATTGTTAAATGGAACACGTTTTTTGTACATCTGGAAATTCTTTTTACATATGGACTATTTTACATATGGACTATTTAGAATGAAGGCCAGTGAGATTTTTCTATAAAGGGCCACACAGTAAATATTTTAAGCTTCACAGTCCATCTGATCCTGTTGCAATTTTTCAGCTCTACCATTGTAGAACAAAAGCAGCTATACACAGTAGTTAGCTGAATAGGTATGACTATGTTTCAATAAAACTTTATTTAAAAAACAGGTATGGTTTGCATATCCCTGTTTTAGAAGTTAGAGCTAAATGTTTAGTGACTTCAGGAAAGGACCCCAAAGGTTTTTTGAGTTAGTTTTGCTTGTGAATTTCTCCTAAATATGAGGTATAGAAATAATTAAATGGAAACTAATGTTTCTAATTAATTGAGTTATGTAGGTTTAATTCATGGAAAGTTTGTTAAAATTTACAAAACAGGTTGTAACATTACAATAATGAAAATGATGTGTATTGCGTCAAGACAGGTAGGTCATGGAAAAGAATAGAAAGTCCAGAAATCAGTGTGTACTGATTTTACATACAACTGATTAAAAAAATATATTATAGAATTGTTCTATTACATATTAAATAGCTCATAAATATGGTGTTTCATATCCTTGGAGAAAAGTGTGGGTCATTCAGTAAACAATGTAGAATATCTAAGTAATAAAAACCAAAAATTTAGATTCCCACTTCATAGCATTATACCAAAGTAAATTACATGTAGATTGAAGAGTGAAGTGTTAAAAAAAAGAATGAATGAAAAAGTGTAGGCAAACATTTGCTAACCCTGGGTTAGGGGAAATCTTTTAAGCATTAACCCACAAGCTAAAAAGAAAAGATTAGCAATTTCATTATTTAAAAAACTAAATTTTTTTTTCTTTTTTTTTTTTCCCCCATTTTTTTTTTTTATTGTTATTTGTGTCTTTTACATTTTGTATTCCCCTTGGGCAGCCCACCACCAATTCACCCGTGATCCATCTCCATGGTCCCCTGTATTCTCCTCTCTT
>PVIJ01000160.1:0-128294 GCA_004024925.1 Scalopus aquaticus
GGGTGGGAGAGAGACACTAAGCGGTGGGGGAGGGGGGAGGGGAGGATAAGGGCACAAAATGGAAGAGAGGAGAATACAGGGGACCATGGAGATGGATCACGGGTGAATTGGTGGTGGGCTGCCCAAGGGGAATACAAAATGTAAAAGACACAAATAACAATAAAAAAAAATGGAAAAATAAAAAATAAAAAAAAAAATCAATGGAGGATGTTTTAGTGATCTATTAATTAAACAACATAAATATTTCAGTGATTTATAAATTAGACATATAACTAGAGCAAACAACTTATAGCATAATTCTGTTTTATAAAGGATGAATAATAATATAATGTTTTTATGTATAATAGTTTAGGAGAGGTAGGTTATTTCTTCAATTATGTAAATAAATATGAATGACACAATAAAATATTGAGTAATAAATTAAAATGAATATATTATGTGTTATGTCGCTACAAAAAATAACACGTAGCTGTGCCCAGACATGGCTTAACACAATCTGATTCTTTTCCTCTTTCATTTCACCTCAATTTTTTTTTTAGTAGCTAGATCCCACCACACATAGAAAAATTAACTAAGAAGTAATTAATATTGTTAATTAGTAATTTGCTACAAATCCTTTTGTTCACACCTACATTACAGATAATCAATCACAAATAATAATATATTTTGGCCCAAGAAGTATAACAAAATTTTGGTTTAAAAGTATTTGTTCCTTTTATATTTTAAGCATGAAAGACTCATTTCTTATATCATGATTTTGAACCAAAGATTATATACTTTCCATTTGCCCAGAATGAATTAGTAAGAGTTATGTACATACTGATCAATTTTAAATTGTTATATCAATGTTATTTCAGAGCCAAATATCATATTGAATACTATATTAGAAGAGTAAAAGAATAACTCATGAATTCTCCGGAAATCCTAACATACACTCTTGTGTGATTGTCACCCTAACTCAGGTACAAACAATTCAGGCAAATTAAATCATAAATGGATGCTGAATCTTATCAAATGCTTTCTCAGTGTCTATTGATATAATTGTGTTTTTTACCTTTTCTTTTTATAACATGGTGAATTATGTTGATTGATTTTCAGATGTTTGACTATCCTCATGTTGTGTGTATGAGTAAAAATCCCACTTGGTCCTAGCTTATATCCTTTTAGTGCTTGGTTGGATTCAGTATTCTAAGATTTTGTTGACAACTTAAACTGAAATTTTAGTATATGGCAGTATTTGTAATATTGACTAATAGTCAGAAGAAGTTAAAAATAATATTTCTAAGAAATATGATGTCATCTAAAGCTTTATTGTGTAGGGCAGATGGTAACTAATTTTTTCCATTGCTATTGTATTGCACATTGATTTCAGATCCAACTGCATTTTATTTATCCATCCAATCCTAACACTGTCAATGAGAATTTTAATTCCCAAATCCCCAGAAAACAGTGTTCAAGGATCATTATCTCAGGAAAACCCATTAATATATTGCCTACTTGATCAATCCTTTGTAAAACAATAAATTTTTATGCCCAATGTTCCATATTTTATATAGTTAAGCTTAAAGCTACTTTATTACAGCAAAAAAACATTAAAACTTGGTTTACCCTTAATAATGTCTGTTAACAATTGTTTATATAAAAAGCCAATTTAACCTTTTTGCAGTCGCTGAAAGAACTCCTATCATCTAGTCTCGGGGTATTAAAATATTAAATCCAATCATGGTGTGATTGTGGAAAAATTGCAAAGGTTGTATAAGACAAAGAAATTTTAAAGTCATTGGACCAAAAGATTTTCTAATACAACTTTATAATTCAAATTAAAAGCATGTATAATTCAAACTTTACCCTGTTGCATTAATATTAGTGTGATTCATAAAATATTCCAAAATTTTTATATAAAATTTAGAAAAATCCATTAGCATATAACATCTGAATGATATATTTCAAATATATATTTAAATGTAGGGAATAAGAAAAGAAATAAAACAAAATTCACTATAAGGCAGTGATAACAATACCATATACACACGCGCGCGCGCACACACTCACACACACACACACACACACACACACACACACATCTTATAGCACTCAAGATTCAGATTACCATCTTAAATGAGGTTTTATTTTTCCTTTCAGATAAATCCCATATTTTTCTTGAAAAAATACTAATAGCACAAGAATTGATGATAAAAGCAAGTTTAGAACTTTTGGAATAGAATAGTATGTAAAAATTAATATAATCACAATCTTAGAAATGTCAGCTCAAGTAATAAGCAGGCAAAAATAGTTTGCATTGGAAAACTTCTCTTACCTCTCATTTCATCCATTTCAACTCCAAGAGATATAACTATTCTAAAGCATGATGTACATACACATGTTGCACATATATTTATTAGGTACTTCTGTATTTTAAACATTATTAGGCTAGGAGCTAAAGCTTTCTAAAGATATATTACTAAATTATCCCCAAATTAAGTGAAGATAAGAGCAAAATATCATTTAATAATAGAATCACTTTCCATTCACTTGCATTTTTCTAGATTGTAAACAATAAAAATATCTGAATACTTTGACAGTCTCCAAACATTAAATATTACTGTCTATCCCTGTTACTTTCTTTTTTGGAAGGCAAACACAAGTATCATTTTAATCAAAAGGCAAAATGGGCTCTATTTTTGGTAATTCTTGTCTTGGTGTTAAATTTGTCAACACAAAATTCTTAATAAGTAAATTGTGCCCTCTTTCATGAGAAAGCAAATATATGAGTGTTTTAGATAATATGTATCCATTTAAAGAATTTTGTCTAAGAGGTATAATAAAAACATTTTAAAATTCATTGGTATAAGGTATTGCATAAAGAATACAACTAATAAACAGAAGTCTGTTTCTTCAACAGTGTGAACACACAAGTGCCACTAACACTGAAAAAAGCTGTCTATCCAACCTTGAGAATTCAATGGGTCTGCTTTGTCAATAAATGCTTTCCTTTTAATGTCATTCATATCCAGAAATTACTAATGTACCTTGATACAAGGACTCATTTGTTTGCAATCTGGTATTACATGAAATTGTTCCCAGACAGGCTATCTTTTAATATTTTGTACATATTTTTAACAAGGTGCATGTACTTATGTGGAAGGAACATAGCAAGACATTGAGTACCTGGGAATGAAGATTTAAGAGCCCCATGAGACAAACCTTTAAAATTATATAGTCCAGAATAAATAAATATGTAACTAAAAGTAAAATAATCACAGAAAAATCTTAATCAGTGAATTCATTTCATTTAAGAAATTTGTGATTCATCATTGCCACTGTGGTAATGTTTCTTTTTAGACAGAGGGAAAGAAAGTATACCTGCATATTCAAAAATTAAATTTTATAAAAGAGAAATATGAATGAATCCCTTTATACTTCACATTATAGAGTACATATTTAAGTACTTAACGTATAAATAATTTAAGTGTAAATTGGTCTTGAACATTTTATTTCTTAGAACTTTGAGATCTATAGCCAAAGGAAGTCTGACCTTTGCATTAAACCATTTTTCTAAAAATCCATGCACTGGAACTGGTTCATATATCGAAAGGGTCACTTTGTAACCCATGTGAGCTTAAATTCCATCTCCTGAACAGAGGTACTCAATTAAAGAATTTTCTAGCAGGTATTAATTCCTTTACATGTCCACAAACTTTGGGATAATCTTCAACCAGTTACTCAAAACAAAATGCTAAGTATATTTTCAGAAAAGTAGAAACTATGACATAGGCTAATCAGAAATATTTTCATTTATTTCATGTTACAACTTCTACAAAATATTAGGATTTAGTGATTATTTATAGCTCCCTTGCCAACTTTCATTCTCTATGTCTGCAGTAGTCATTGTACTATTCAGAGATATGCTCATTTGGTCAGAGAAACAATGCCCTGAAGGAACTTTAAAAGACATGCTATACTCACTCCAGTGAGAATGACACATGTCCAAGAAACAAGAAACAAAAAAAAATATCAGAAAGGGTGTGGAGAAAAAGAGGCCTTGTACACTATTTTGGGAACTACAGGCTGGCTCAGCCCCTATAGAAAACAGTATACAAAATATTAAAAATAGATATACCATATAATCCAGAGATTCCACTCCTTGGTAGTCATCAAAAAAAAAATATGCAGCACTATTTACAATAGCCAAGTTATGGAAAAACCTTAGGTGCCCAATGACAGATGACTGGATAAAGATGATGTGGTATATACATGATGGAATACTAGTCACCCATAAAAAATATGAACTTCTGCCATTTGTAACAACATGGGTAGAATTAGAGGCAATTATGCTAAGTGAAATTAGTCAGAAGGAGAACAACAAATACTAGATGACTTCACTTGTGTAGAATACAAAGACACAAAACAAAGGAACTACGGGACTAAAGCAAAGCAAACAAAGTCTGGAAATGACTACAGATTGAGGTCACTAGAGTGGAAAGGGTGGTGGAAACCAAGTCAGCAGGGGGCCAAATGGAGTACAATAAATGGAGATGGGTACTCTGGGGTGGGAGGAGTATGGTGATGCACATCTGAGGAAAGTGAATTTATTTCCCTGAATCACATACAGTGATATAAACCAATGTTATCTCAAATAAATAAAAATAAAGACATGATAGACACTTTAAGGTTTACCCAAGATGCAGGAAAAAAATGAATTAAAGAATCACCCAACTAAAAATGACAAGTAGAAGGACACATGTTTCCTGGATAGAAGAAAAGTAAAAGCAAGCTTTTAAACATTTTGTTGAGTTGAGAGTCACAACAGATTTGCTTAGTTTTCCTAGAACAACTTGACTCATTTTATAGATGGTCATTTTATAACTTGACTGATTCCCCAAACAAGGCCTGCTCTGAGAGGAGAAATGCAGTCTCTGAACAAGCTTTTTCAATATTTTCTGTATAAAGCAGATCATTTCTAGACTTTGGTCTTTCTTGTGTGTTAGTCAGATTTCTTCTTTTTTCACTCTCAAAATCATTATAGGCAGACTGTAGTCACTGAAGTTAAAGATGGCCTGCAAGGAACTTACTCTAATGGCTACTAGCCATTAGATCAAAAATGGGCCTATATCCATACCACCTAAGTTAGAATTACAGTAACCCTGGAGAAGTGATATAAAATTCAGTTTCTTCATCTGTAAATTGGGCATAAAACAAATCTGGGGAAGAAAAAATGAACCATTCAAATAAGACATTCAAAATGGTTGTAATCATCATCATCATCATCATCATCATCATCATCATCATCATAGTCATAATCAAATAATTTTCTCAGAAGCTTTTAGAAGAACACCATAGAGTAGTGGGTTCCTGGAAGAGTAGTTTTGACATTTATTGAAATTGTCAATACTTAAGTAGCCTCTAGTAGTTTGTTTAAAGATACCACTCTAGGAAAACACAAACTACAAAGACATAAAATATATGATAAAGGCCATCTTGGGGAGAAATAGGAGGTCACATATAGCCTGATGAGAGATACTGAAATAGAACTTTCCCCAATCATGCTCCAAATTCCCTAAAATTCTCCAGGAAGAGATAATTTAAGCATTCTCTTGTTGGTGTCATTTTTAATTTTCTTGTGCTCTCTTTTATATGATATGCAAATTAATTACAATTGTTTCCAGCTTTGACTCAAATGAGTTTCAAAACTGAAACAGAACATGGTATGGGAAAGGGACTAGTGAAAAGAATTATTTGCTTGAAAACATTTTTCCAGACTGTTCAGCTTCAGAAGTGGCATGGCAGCAGTGACACAAGGTATGCAGTATACGATCATGTCTTTAAATGAATTTGCATGCCCCTTTCATCTTTTTCGCTCTCTCCTTTACAAGTTATTAAAAAATAAAAGAAGAACAGGAAACTCTATCTCCTTTCACTAAGCTATAGATGATTTCCTGTTCTTATTGCGCTCTGAAAGAGTAGAGAAAGTTGGCAGGTTTCATTTTAGATATTTTTAAAGTATTTTTGAGTGACTTTTTAATTGGCATTAGTTTGTATCTCTCCCTTTCATGCATGCCATTTAATTAAAAGCTACAAGTGAGCAACAAATCACCAGGTCCTCTCAAAATTTAAATTTTAAGATGTTGTATATCTTATAAAACCCATGGTATTGCTTAAACAAACCCCTACATGGACACAGATTGTAGAAATCACCTGGCCAAGAACACTTGCAGGATTTGGTTGTTCCTGTTCTAAGGCAGCTCCATCCAAGTTTTCATAGGCTATGGAAATATAACTTAAATTTAAATTTGAATATACAATTCATTCACGAGTAAGAATAAGTGAGCTCCGTTGAACTGGAAGACTGTCGTTCAGCCATTTTGGATTTCTCATGTCGCTAAAGAAAAAGTGTGTACCGTGCTGGCTATGGTGATTGATACCGATCTGAAAGAAAAAATTAAACTGCTGTTCCACAATGGAGATAAGGAAGAGTAGTGTGAAATACAAATCTCTTAGGAGTTCTCTCCATACCCTGTGATTAACATCAATGGAAAACTACAATCCAATTCAAACATAATTACTAATGGCCTAGTCCTTCAGGAATGAAGGTTTGGGTCAGCTCATCAGGTAAAGTACTCTCACCAGCTGACATGCTTACTACGACAATGGACATACTAATTAGTAATAATAGAAGGTAGTTATCAATACCAGCTAGAAGCCTCCACAAAAATAATGCTGTAATTGTCATTAATAATTCCTTCTTTTTGTGTGTGTATATGTGTATGCAAATACATGTTTGTATGTACAATGTACCACAAGATATATTGACTTTATAACATAATATTTAAGTTACAGGCTATCAAGGAGAAGAGTAATATCACTTTAAGGACTTTGTGTCCTTTTCTAGGGAATTGTTTTTAGGTTGTACTCAGGGTAGTTATATCATGCTAAGTATCAGTAAGACTTTGTATCTTTATTTGGATTAAGTATGTCTTAAGGAAATGTATATGAGTGCCTATTTGACAAGGGACATACTTCTGATAGTGAATTTTATATATTAACTTGACTGGACCACAGGATATGCAGATATTTGGTCAAACATTAACCTGTGTGGGGATTTTGGATGAAATTAACATTTAAATTGGTGGACTCTGAGTAAGGCAGATGTCCACAATAATGTAGGTGGACCTCACTTAATCAGCTGAAGCCTACCTATAATAAAAGACCAGAATCAGGCACCAGACACCAGAAGACTTCTTTCAGACTTTGTATTAACATTAGCCCTTGCTGCTCTCCATCAGACTGGAACTAGAACATTGCCTATTCTAAGTCTCACTTTGTTAACCTATTCTTCAGATTTTGGACTTGTTAACCTCAGTTATAACCACATAAACCAATTTATTATAATAAATCTCTTTGTATAAACATACATACATTCCACTGCTTCTGTTTCTATGGAGAATCCTAACTAATATAATGGGTAAATTAACTTTATCTTGTTATTCATTCTCATTCTCTCCTACAATGCTCTCTCTCTCCGCCCTCTACCTCCAGCCTTTTTGGAATATCTGCTAATGTCCTGGGCTGCTCCTCTCTAATTGATCCTGAGAAGGGCAGTGCACATGGGAATTATTTGGTGTATATCCTCGTTAAGTATCTTTACTACAGGATTCTTGAAAGTAAAGATGATGTTTTCATAGCTATATCTTACACAGCTCCTGACTGTTAAAAAAAAAATTATTACCTTTATCTTGGTGACAAAGCAAAACAAAAAACCTTAGGCTAACATGCAGGCTTTCTGTAATCTAATTCTAGTGTAAAGCTTCAAATATTTCTTATCATAGATTTTTGGCTCCAGCAAAACTTAACCGGTGTTTCAAGCACAAAGTTCGGATTTCTGGCCTTTACACTAGTGCTCTTCCCAGGGACCAAAATTCTTCTTCTCACTTCCCTAGATGTCTAAATCATGCTTAACCTTCATGTACTATCTTAAATGCCATTTCCTCCATGAAATTTCACACCTCAGTCAGAAGTAATATCTCTCACACTCTCTCCCTTCCTCCTACCTTCCTTTCCTCCCTGCCTCCTTTTCTTTGCATGCAAATCCAAGGTAAAAAAGAATCTTTCATGAAAGAATTTATAATTTTCCCTTTACAATATGGCTGCTTTTATACATCAGACCCTGGGACTTTTTTGTAGGTACCTTGACACTTTCTATCTTTGTCACCTGGATATGCCTCCCCTACAACTGTGGTTTTCTGCACAGAGAACAAAATAAATGTCTATTAAAATAATCAATTTCAGTAACACTTTTCCAAGTTTTTTAATGCTATGGTTTATATAAAAATGTTTGATCATCTAATATATCATCTGCAAATATAAGTTTAGCAAACAAAATAAGTCTTCCTCTTCCTTCTCAATTGCATATATTTTTGCCAATGCTTTCTAAAACCCCAATCAGATGTGACACTGCCGCGCAGTACGTGGGAAATCCTAATAAAGATGGTGTACATTTAGGTGACAACAATATCTGTTGCAAATCCATTGCACTTATGTTTCAGACAGTAATCTTTACATATATTGATTCATTTAATTCTTTTTTAATTTTATTTTATTTTTGAAGATTTATTTATTTACACATACAAGCTGGGGTACAGGCCAGAGGCCTGGGGTGGCGAGAGGGTTCACCAGAGACAGAGTGGGAAGCAGAACAGGCAGATGGATGGAAGTACACTGCTGAGGGGAGCAGCAGGGAGGCAGGAGAGGTCTGCCCCGCCATGTGGGAATCTCCCTGGCTGGGCTTCGAACTTACGTCGCCATTGCTGACAGCACCACAGCACAGCGTTTAACCGCTGCGCCACCAGGGAGGCCCTTAATTCTTTTTTAAAAGATTTATTTTATTTATCTATGTATATAAGAACTGGTATATAGGCCAGAGGTGTTGGGGGTAAGAGGATTCACCAGAGACAGGGCAGGGAGCAGAACAGGCAAATCTACTGAAATACACTGCTAAGGGGAGCAGTGAGTGAGACAGGAGAGGTCTGCTGTGCGATGTGCGTCAGCTCCCTAGCCGAGATCGAACTCAGGTCATAGCAGTGACAGTGCTGAGACTAACCCCTAGGCCTCCAGAAAGGCCCCAATTCATTTAATTCTTATCACACACTTGCATGTTATTATAAAGATGAAGGTGTGTTTTAAAGAACTTAAGGAATTTACCCTAATTTACACAGCTAGTAAGTGGTAGAGTTAAAATTTAACTCTAAGAGATTAGAACCCAAAGTCCATGCTCTTAATTCCATTCAATATAGTAAAGTCCTTGCCACCACTCAAAAGAAGGCTCAAGTGAAAGGGATGATCCCTAGTTAGAAGGGCACATCATCTTTCTCTAACTGCAGAGGGTAGCCCTTAAACCCCTCTCAAGGGTAATGGAAAGCAATCAGGAGCAAAGAGCATGTACGGGATCAAGGACTCCATTGAGTATTTTTAAAATGGCATTTGTGCAATGAAAATTCTTGTAATGCATCTCCAATATCATTATATAAGGTTTTTGGTACAGGGTGATATAGAAAATGACGTGTTTTAAGGGTATTGCCTTTGTAATAGCCTCAGAACCAAATTTTCTGAAAAGTAAAGTAGAATATATGTGAAGACTGGAATCGCAAATACCCTCACTGCACACACCCTGCTGTGAGTTACTCTTTGAACAGAATTGCTGCTTAGACTTCAAACCACCACTGTGACCTCAAGAGGTTAGCAGAAAAGAGAAATTATTTGGTTCAGAAACTGTAACATGGGTATAATGCCACTTAAAGGCACAAGATTTAGAACTCAATGTGGCTTTTTGGGAAAAGTCAGACAGTCTTCTTCTGAAAAAGAAGAAAACTCAATAAAGTATAATGCTTTCAAATTCCAGATTAATATACAGATCTATTAGCAGTACATTATGATTTTGTCCATAAAAATAGATCCCATCTTCTTAAATATTGTTAAGCAAATCATGATGATCTTCAATGTTCAGTAGCACACACATTTTTTAATTTGTGACAGTATTTTCAATGTGGAATGGCAGTTATAGGACCAGGTAGCCCTGGTACAAAGTGATGAACTTAAACCACACATCTATATATTTGATTGATCAGAGACAGAAACCTCTTGAGAGTCCTAGAATAGAAGCAAGAAGTATCTCTATTAGCTTGCGATTGAGCTAGAAAACCAACAAGCAACAAAACAAAAAAACACCTCTCAGGTTTTCATTCCAGGGAAACCTTTAACCCATACCTCATAGGATCATAATTTCATGATGATCTTCTCACCCTCCTACCCTGAATCCAGTATATTTTGTCTTTGAACAACTAAGCAAAAAGGGGTTCTCTCCTCTTTTCCTGATGTCAGTATACATAATAATAATAGTAATAGTTTCTTATCATTGTTGTTACACAGATAACAAAATGTAAGGAGGGAGAACAGAAGAAAAATACAGTTTTAGTTTATGTCATTTCTTGTAAAATATATTAAGATTCATCCTCCCTTCTTCTTCAGAGACGCAAAAATAACACCTGCTAGTTTTCTCTAATGCTGTCATTTTGACCATGTTCATTTATATTAATACATTTTGTTACTAAAATATCTAATAGGTAATGACTGAATATCCAATGTTCATAATAAACATTTGCTCAATAAAACAGATGCTCTTAGATTTCCTTTAATGGGCTGATTAATACAAGAATAGCTATGGATAGAACAAGAACAAGAACAAAAATTAGTTACTATTACTATAAGACTTATGTGATGTTCACAGCCTCAAGTGAGTGATTTTATCATTCCAAGCTGTTTAAAATAATCAGCCTCATAAAACTTTAATGACCACCACTTTCTCACTCTGTATTTATAGCAAAGCCTCCTCATTCATTTACAAAGAGACAGACTAAATTCCCAAATACTTGCATTATTCAATTCTTATATGGCATGAGCTTCTTCTGTTCCAAGTCCCAAATGTGTCCAAATAATCAGTTTTAACCTCATGATAAAAAAGGTATGATCTGTAGACATTTCTATATAAATTTCATGAATTTTCTCAGGTCCCTACAATTCAGAACATTTAAATATTATTGTTTTTTTCCATCTAATTTAACTAGCTTACTATGTTGAATCCACTGCATATAGCTTTATTATTCTCAGTGCAAAAGATTACTATGTATCTTACTGAGACAAAGCCAAAAGCATATGACTAATAGATCATCTCTAATAAGCAAAGTGAAAAAGCATATTCCCTTGATGAAGGTAGATGATAGCATTTGTGCCAAATAATATAGCATTTTTCCTCCTGCTTAGTATTTTAAACTACATTTTGTTGTCAGGCTCCATGCCAATAAACTGCATGGGTCGCCACGGAGCCTAACTGATCATTCAGAGGTGAGTTAATTAGGGGTTGCAGTTTGGAATGTTATCAAGCTGCTGCTTACGCATCTATCTGCTCTCCATACAGGTGTGAAATATTGCCAGCAAATTTTAGATGGGTGATGACATTTTTACCTTTCACTTACTTGATTAAATCTTGATATGACTCATACTTTAAGAGGAGTAGAGACCGTCTCTGTTCAAGTAGTTACCATGAAAAAGCACTTTGGGTATTCAGAAGAAATCAGCATTAGATGTTATCTATAGACATTTAAGAACTCAGATATTCTTCCACTACAACACGAGGATTGATTTTTGAAGTCTATTGGTCAAAATTAAGCATTTATACATGAGTACCATTCTTTCAGTTTCAAAAAAACCAAAGCAGATATCAATGACACTTTGTTAACTTTATAATATTATATTCATACGTGATCGTATTTCCTAGGCTAATAATAGAGCACATTAGAGAAAGAATTCCAATTCCTGCGTTGTTTTTGTGTTAATATCACATCAGGAGAAGCAAAGACTATAAAGAATCCAAAATCTTGATGTGTATCTCAGAATTTGTCTGGGCGAGAATCAGGTGGAAAAAATTAGCCATTGCATAAAGTGAGAAAGTTCTACATTTTACCATCACAGTCCTAGAAAGATTCAATTTTCAATGAGTTTATTGTGATTAGGGAAATTTAAATAATGAGTTTCTAAATATCCTTTTAGAACTATCTTATTTTTCCCAATATAGTAGGAAAATACTTATAGTCAGCAGATAAAGCAATTAATTGGGAACATGGGTTTGACATAAATGATGCTTTCATTTTCCTCAACTCAATCAAAATCAGACAGCAACTTCAATCTCACGTCCCAGTGCCATTCCTTCATTTCTTAATTTCCTCCAAATAAAAAGCAAATTTGCTAAACCTCCAAGTCTTATATTTGTAGATTTCTATGAAATTCTTCGCATGACCTTTAAATGTTAGCATATTTTATTTACTTGACTATGAATGATAGAGATGGTAATGATAAAAATGATAGCAACAGAACTGAGGATAGAATTGTTTTAAAAATTGCATCTAAAAGAAATCACATAATTTTGTTCCCTTTATGTATTTATGGAAAGGGAGTATCTTAATTTGGTTCCACTGAAAGTGGAGACTCAGACACGGATGTGAGAACATGCAGTTTAATTGGGAGGGAGGTCAGCCGATAAGCAGAAGTGAGGGAATAGGAAAGGCAAGGAAAAAAATGCAAATGTAAGTGCTTGTTATTGAGTTTGTTGGGGTTCATTTCTTCCGGGATCACTGAGAAATGCACATTATGCCTCCCAGCGCTGTCCATCTGAAGAAGAGAGGTGGCAGCTCTCCCCATTGTTAAAGGGCAATTTGTACCTCACCCTTAAGAACGCCCAGATTTCTCAGCAGTGCTCATTTGGGCTGTAACTCAGAGAAAAGTTCCGAGAATAGTAGTTGAAAGATACAAATCATGTGCTTGAGCTGGGACAACACCATTCAGAGAGTAGAAACTCAGGTGCAATGGAACGAGGACTACAATCCCAGATGGCCAAAGCTATGTGACAACAGTGACAAATATGAGTAAGAATGCAGCTATTTTTAAACAACCACTTTTCCAAAAGCTTTATTACTAAAATTTTTAATTCTGCCTCATCGAAAGTCATTAAGCAATGATAATTTTTTATTATATTTATATAGGAGAGGAAAGGATTAACTAAGACTTCTTGCTCTAAGCACAGACTGGTAGTTTATTATTATAAAATTTTGGCCTCATTTGATAAGGTAACCATATCTCAGTTCTAACAAAAATAATAGGCATCAAAATGGTCAAAATAGAAGAAACTAGAAAAAAATCCAAGATCATTTATAATTTGTGGTGAGATCATTGACTGGCAAATATTCCCCTCCCTTCTCTCTCACACCTATGGTAGACTGTTAAATTGCAAATGCCTAATGAATCATAACTCCAGATTCAGCACTCCTGTGAAATGATTCTGTGACTTGTTTTGAACAATGGAACATTACTAACTATGAAGGAAGCAGAAGTTTGATAAATATTTGTACATCACTGCAATTCCTTTTTCAGCTCTAAGCCATGAAACGCAGCTACTATAGCAAACACCAGGCCATAAAGAAACTTAGGCTAAAGTACTAACTGAGGAAACCTGGGATCCATTTTAGATTTTCTGACACTAAAACGAACTCTCATCTTAAAGCAGTTGGTTAAGTAACTGTTACACCATGTGAAATAAAAGATTGATCCATAAAATAAGAAAGCATTATTGTTTAAGATACTAAATTCAGGTAGTTTGCTTGCAGTAATACATGGTTAATACAGAAACTGTTGCCAGAAATAGAATTCTAACTAAAAAAACTTAAGATATATGGATGGCATTGACCTTGGGTAAAAGGAGTAGAGAAACAAAAGGTAGCAAAGAAGACAGGACAGTTTTAGACCTTAAGAGCTTGTTTGAAGGTTCTAGCAGGCGAGCACAGTTACTCAGATACCCATAATGGAAGAAGGGTCCATCTCTACTCGGGGATGGCTGTCCTTTTCCACCCAGTTCACAGCTCCAGGAGAGGCCTGTATGGAGCGGTGGGGAAAGACGGAACACCGCTTAGCCAGCCAGGTTGGCTAGATCAACCCTGGAGATCAGTGAGGTAACAGATGTTACAGTCAGATCATCGTCACATCCACGAGCGTTTTAGAAAGCAGTAAGAAAAGTGCTACTGAAGTCTGGAGAAAGGAGAACCTTTCATTAGTGGAAAAGTAAATGAGACAGTTACTTCTGATAACTTTGAAGACAGAAAATGTACTTAAGGGACTGGTGTATATTTCTTTGGAGAATGTTGAACATATCAGTTGACTTCTTTTACCCTCTTATGATAAGGTATTGCAAGAGAGACATGTACTAGAGATAGGATTTTTGATCAATTCCCAAGCAGAATTTAGAGAAGTTTCCAATCCAGAATTTGGCGGTTGGGAAAATGAAGCTTTCTTGTGTTCAGCCTCTTCGGATAGCAAAAAATTCTCAAGTAAGAAATTATCTCAAGGCAAAGATAAAATCCAGAGTGCTAGCATACAACATGACTTTGGGGTCAATATCAAATCAAAGATGAAGGTATAATACTCTTTGTTAAGTCTTTAAAAGATTTGAGGAAATGCTTTATAGACCCTGTCTGCCAGATAAAATGATTTCTAAAATTCTCAGTGCATAGTTCCACAGCAGGCATCTTCACACAGAAAGTGGCTGGTCTTGAAATTTATGAGATCGGCCTTTGTCTAATAGAGTAAATTACAATTTGATAAATATAAATCCCGTAAGTTGCTTTTAAAAAATTGAATAGACCTGTGTCAAACAATTCAAATTTTTAAGAAGTCTCTGAGGTCCTAAACCTGCAAGCAAGAAACAGACTGGGGAATTTATTTAGCTGCAAACGTATGCCATTTCATATAGAAAAAGAAGGAAGGACAGTTCAGAAAGAAAAGTTATGTGCTGAGAAGGTAAAGCTAAGAGTCAAGTATGTTCTTTCATGATCAGTGGGTTAGCAAACTATTCTGAAAAAGCATAACTGAAAACTAATCAAGGAAAGTCCAAAACAAGGGGAACTAGCTGAATTATGTATTCCAAAAGGAATACATAATTTACGGGCAATAATATATTTTTAAGATTTATTTTTATTTTGCATACAAGCTGGGGTGCAGGCCAGAGGTGTGGGGCAGTAAGAGGGTTCACCAGAGAAAGAGTGGGGAGCAGAACAGGCAGATCAACTGAAATACACTGCTGAGGAGAGCAGTGGGCAAGGCTGGAGAGGCCTGCTGCGCCATGTGGGAATCTCCCCAGCTGGGCATCGAACTCACACCACCGCCGAGAGCTCTACAGCGCTGCACTTAACCCATTGCGCCACCAGGGAGGCCCTATGGGCAATAATTTTTATGTGCCTTCAGTTCCACTTTTTTTCAAGTGAGACCTTCTATTGTGCTTCTCCGGTCCTTGTTTCATCATTGTGTACAGGGTGTATATGGGATACATAGCTTGTCTTTAGTTTACAAGCCTTTGCTACCCAAGAAGCCATGCCTGAGGAATACC
The DNA here is from genome assembly GCA_004024925.1 of Scalopus aquaticus. Lineage (NCBI taxonomy): Eukaryota > Metazoa > Chordata > Mammalia > Eulipotyphla > Talpidae > Scalopus > Scalopus aquaticus. The sequence goes on from PVIJ01000160.1 coordinate 15,482, forward strand.
ATCTAAGGAGTTACATAAGAGGAACTACAGCTAAGACATCTCATTGTACCTGTGCCTAGTTTAAATGATGATGTTGAGAAGTTCAAGCCTGAATTCAATGTCATAATAACATTAGGCTTTTAAGTATTATAAGGGATGTATTTTCCAAGTAGAAACAATGTGAATCATTAGGGACTAAAGGGTAACCTACTGTACATCATTACATTAGTGGTCCCCAATAAACCACAACACCACTTATTCATGCTATTCTACAATATCCCATCTTGCCTATTTGACTTACTTTGACCAAAGGGACATTCTAAGTGTGATACAAGCCAAACCTTGATAAAGCATTTACATTTTGACGATTGTCTTCTTGGAATAGTTCCTCTTGAAAGCCTGTTGTTTTATTGAGTAATAGTTTGGATCAAATTACTAAATTATGAGAACCATGTAATGACATGTTCTATAAGATGAGAGACCATCTTAAATGATCTAGAATATACATAACTGCAACTAAAGTACATGGAGCAGCAAACTGCCCAGCTGAGCCCAGTACACACAGGATTGTTAGCAATAAATCACCATGGTTTGTTACATGCAACTGGATAATTGAAATCCCATCTCCAAAGTAGTACCTTGCTTCCCCATCTCATCTATCTTGGGTGTGGACCTGTGTCTGGCATCTTTACAGTTCCTATACCTAACATGGTGTCATTTTGACCAACTTAACCATGCATAAAAGAATAATGCTAGTTCTAGCCTCTGTTTTGAGGGCCATTGTGTATTTCCATTCACTCTTTAACAGCTTATGACTTCTGCATTAAAAAGAACATTTTGCATGTAAGTATGGCCTCTCCAACTTAGACTCCAGACTAGCTCTAGTACTATACCGAGTTGAATCAAATGACTGGATTTCAAAGTTTAATGACACACTCCATCTCAGGGTGATGCAAATGCTGCCCCTGTACTTGACTGATGTTGAGACTAAGTTCCTTTTTAAATGATGTGGCCAAGTACCTTTCCTGCCTCACTATATTCCTGATTCTATTCCAGAATAAGTGAAGTTGACCTGCCCCAACTGACCTATAGACATGGTAGATAAAAATAAATGTTTATTGCATATTACTAATGTTTATTAATAAATGTCTGTTGTATGTTTGTGGTTGTTTTGTCTCTCGGCAAATTGACAATACCAACTTTGAATGTCAAGCCTTGGTATTCAGGTAGATGACTTCTTCATCTTTATATTCCCGAACTGTTATGGATTGAATTGTGTCCCTCCCCAAATTCATCCCTTGAAGCATTAACCCACCAATGTGAGTGTATTTGAAGACGGGATCCTTAAGGAGATAATTAAGGTTAAATGAGGTCATAAGTGGAGGTCCTAATCAGATAGGACTGGTGTCCTTAGTCTTACACATGCTGGTGTCCTCATTCTTACACACATCTGAAGACATAGAAGGTAGCTATCCAGGAGACAAGAAGGGAAGTCTCACCAGAAACCAAGATTTCCTGTATCTTGATACTGAAAGTCTTGTCTCCAGATCCAATACTGTGAGGAAAAAAATTTCTGTTGTGGGCCTCCCTGGTGGCATGGCGGTTGGGCGCTGCGCTGTGGAGCTGTCGGCAGCGGCAAGCAAGTTCAACGCCCAGCCAGAGAGATTCCCACATGGTGCAGCAGACCTCTCCTGCCTCGCCCGCTGCTCCCCTCAGCAGTGTGTTTCCGTCGATCTGCCTGTTCTGCTCCCCACTCTGTCTCTGGTGAACCCTCTCACCCCCACACCTCTGGCCTGTACCGCAGCTTGTATGCATAAATAAATAAACCTTTTTTAAAAATTTCTGTTGTTTAAGCCACTCAAACTGTGATATTTTGTTATGCCAACTCTAGCCAACCAATACACATACCTAGTATCACATTTAACGCATGTTTAAAGTTTGTTGCATAAGTAAAAACTTGCTATGTCTCCCCTTACCATGAAGTTTACCCTATCTTTAAGCAATATTTATCAGGCTCCAAAATCCTGCATGCCAAAAGGAAAGTATTTGCCCACAGGTGATATAATTTAAATTATTTCCTTTACAGGACTCATTTATACTTGGATTTTGAATTAGAAGTCTGGAGTCAGAAGTTGTCTCTAACCAAACTTCTAGGGCTCCAACCTCTATTTATATTATCTTTCTGAGAGCTACATCACTTACCTCTTCACACTATCATATTTGTCCTCGTGATTTATCTAGTAAATCCAAATCTGGGAAGTTAACCTTCAAGATATTCCTAGGATTTTAGTCCTTATCATGGAAAAGAACATGATAAATGATAGAGTCAAAATGTGTAAAAGAAAATGGCTTGAATTAGGAATTCAATCACTGTAGTTAGGATCCTTTCTCTTCACTCTCTTGTAAGGCAATGAATTTCTACGTACTTGACTTTCTCAGTGGTCACAGTGAAATGTTCAATGAGTGATTCCTGAAATCACTTTTCATTCTAAGATTTTATACCTTTCTAACTCTAACTCCTAAGATGTACAGTTGATTATTTCACTTATGTCACACACTGTCATGCTATTTGTTAATATCTTGATCTAATCCCAGAGTGTAGCCCATGATTTTTTTACTGTAAATATCTGATGTTCATGTAAAGTAAATCCACAAATTAAGTGTAATTTTTCTTAGAATTTTTGAATATGAGAAAAATGTACATCAGTGCTACATAATTAAGTACCATTTATTTTTCTGCACTGTTTAAGCAAGCTACAGATATTCAATTGCCATTGAAATATTTTTGTAAACCATGCAACCTTTTACACAAAAGATAATTATGAAATAGCTAACATTCATTTGACCACAACCAATAAATAATTTATGAACTGGGTGTTTGAAATTATGCAAATATTCTAAATACTTTTTGTTGCCTGTACATCTGAGTAAGTATGATTCAGAAGAAAGTGTGCAATGGATTAATAGATTCAACATTGAAGAGATTTGCATTTCTACAGAGTTCTTTTCTTTGCTGGCTCCTACTATCTTTAGTATCATGGCTCAGAAAACAAGCTTGACAATACTGTCTCTAAATGTATTTGAATATCCTGGCATCCCTATTCATCAGCCTCTTTGATGCTTTAAATGTCTTTTGCTTTCTTTCCAGAACTCTTTATGAAGGCAGAAAGATATGCTTTTAGTAGAGTATCCAACTATCTTATAATACACACTAAATGGAGGGGGAAATGGGTGTCCTTAAATATTTGATATAACTGTGATAGCCCATAGGAGAGTTCTGTTAGAGTAAGTTCCAGAAAGGGCTCATTACTGTGAGCACAGTGTGTACCAGGTGCCGCATACAACATCAGTAATGACCAGGAACTGCCTACTCCATAAACTCCTTTTGCAAAATGAAAAGTTTATTGACACCTGTAAATGGTGGGCAAACTCTATTACCAGTTATATGCATGTTGCCTTTGGTATGGAATATCAGGTAGGAAATGCATTTGATTTTGGATTATTATCAAGTATAGAAAGTTTTTTATATAACATTTAGCAGGGGATCATCAAGCAATATTTCTTATAACCTACTTATAAGAAATCTGGCAGTCATTTATTTTCATTTCATTTATTTTCATTTCATTCTACACCCCAGAATGAGGAGTGGGTGGCATTTCTGATAAAAAATAAATATATTTATTTATTTGAGAAATGTGAGAAATGTGCTATTGTTTCACCTAATAGCTTTCTTTACCCAGGTGCATCTTGATCTCTGACCAAACTTCATCACTGAAGGTAATATACGTATTAGTAAATTGGCAACCTCTATTGTTTTGTCAATTCAAAGTAAAAAAGAATAAAAAGAGGTAACTGCACTGCACAAAAACTATGGATTGGTCCAGATACTTTAGTATTACTCCTTTTAAAAAGCATTTTTTCCTGTGATATCCAATTGTTTAAAAGCTAGCTAACATTTTGCATATACCCAAAAGTGAAAATATATGAGTTTATATCTTTGCCAATATTGATACGATATTTGTCTTCTCTGAAACAATTTCACATAACCCTAGTCAGTCTTTCATAATCACAAAAGTCCTAAAAGCAGCCATTAGATTTAACCATAAATCCAAACTCAAAGTTTTTCTTTCGGATCTCATTACTATTTGCCCTGCACACATGCTCATATACCTTCCCTTTACCCCGTCAATAGTTTTTTGTTTTTTTTTTTTGAGTGTTTACTTGTGTGCTTTCCTATTCTGAAAACCCACAAACTGAGACTGGAACAAAGAACACACTTTTCTGGGCACTGTAGTAGGAATAAAACTTGCTTCTTTGATTTGTATTTAAATTGAGATGTCTTTGGCCCTCTGGTTGCACAGCAGAGAATTGCCCACTACCCCTCTCCCCACAAAAGGGAAGGGAGCACTGTTTTCTTAAATTATCCATAAACAGTGAAGCAAGAAGACAGACACATCAAAAGCTATGCACCCTGGGGACTGCTTATCCTGTTGTACATAGAATTCAGCTGAGTTAACTTTAAAACATTCCTGTTCATTTTAGTACTCACTTAAAACAGCATAAAGGCTAGAGCACCGAATAAGCTGCTTACAATTTCCACTGCACATTTGATCAGGAAGGCTATCTCTACCAGATTTCTTCTCTTCAGAAAAATTTTAATGATCTGAGGTCACACCTCTTAAAAAGAATGAGGTCTAGTTTTACATAAGAAGGTCCAACTTGTAGGGTTTTATTTTCTTTTAATGCCCAGACCTCACAAACCGAGGACTACAGTTTTCAAATAGCATTCCTTGTTAAAATTGAACTCAGAAAAGAAGGTTATCCTACCTCAGAATTTTAAATCAACCTTCTACAACAAAGTTCAGTGCTCGAAAGTATTGAGTCAATCGGAATTAAAGCAGCACTTCAGTGTTCAAATCAGGTTGCTAATCCCCTTACTCTTGAAACACGGCCTTGTGTTTTGGGGGAGAGCAGTGTAGACCTGAGACTGCTTCTCAAAGTGGGGACCTCGGAACATCTGCATCATAATCACCTGAGTGCTTTCTGGAAACAGATTCCTGAACCCTTCTCTCACAAGCGCTGCAGGCTGCCCCAAATCTGCATTGGTGACACATTCTCCTGGCTTGACAGTTCGAGAACCTCTGTGGCGATCACTCATTGCCAAAGTAGTCCACTTGGCAGCAACTCTTAACCCATTAAGTTCTTCAATCTGGAGACTCGATTGGAGGCTATTAAACTGAACCTCCCCGCCACCACCATGAAGCCAGGATTAGGCTAGGAAGGAAGATTAAGGTCCCTTCCGAGATTCAGAACTTTTGTCTCCCTGCTGTCAGCAACCAATGAAGCTGGCAAACGCTGGTCTCTCACAGTAACATTTAGTGCCGGTCAACACACCGTATGGGCTAACATCTGAGCCCAGAAATAGGAAAGGCGAGTATAAATAGATTTGAATTGGGGTTGGACAAGGATTTGGCAGGCAAAAAATGACTGTGTGTTGATGGGGTGGGGAGGGATAGCTGCCAATTCAGGGTACGTGGTCAAGGAGCTTCCTGACCCCCATCCACTCCAGAAGTTCCTGTGAGCTCTCTGGACTGCAAGCCTTTGGCTATAATTAGGGGGTGCTGCCTTCCCTGGCTTCTTCCATATGCATGTTAGTTGTGTTTGGCATTCAGCAGCAGTGTTTGAAGCGTGTCTGGCCCCCACCAGCATTTAGTTGAGCCAGTCAGTGGAAAAAATGACAATGGTATCTGGCATAGAATTCAGGTGTTAAAATACCTTTATTAAAATAGAGGAAATAGCACCTATTAGGAAGTGACCCCGAGCTACCAAATTTTATTAGACTGGAAGGAGGTGTTTTCCCCCCTTTAAAGCATACTGTAAATTCCCTTATGTCTTTCATGATATTTAACTACAGAAATGGGTGCATTCAGTCATTTCAGATTTTCAGCGCTATGTTTATTGCAATTCACCTTGTGTACTATCAGGGAATACTATGCTGTGACTCGGCACGTTTGAGCAAAACTTTTTGTTCACATTTAATTTTAAAAGAACGTGTAATGAGGTGGAAGAGAGAATCAACACTACTGGCAATTTCCCATTAGCAGTGCAGTAGGTAGAAGTCAAAAATAAAGCCTGTGGGAGAAGTCTGAACATGGCTTCCTAGCTTAAAAGAAATGCCATTTCTCTTTTTCATCCTGAGGTGGAAGAGGAGGCTTGACAGAAGTGAGTGAAACCTCACTCTAGAATATGCCTCTGAAGCCAGCCCTGATGTCAGCAGTGAGTACGTTGAACTGTGGATGAAGTGGGCCATGCCTGCCCTCCACAACTCTACAAAACCGCTTTAAAGTCAGCACGAGGTGCCGGCTCTCCCCTCTCTCAATGAAAAGCATACTTCTTGATTAAAAATGTATGTTTTTACTTTATGCCAAAACAAGAGAGCATTATTTTCAGGATGATCATAGAAACCAAGTTAAATGTGTTTCTTATTTCAAGAGATAAAAAAGCATCGCAACTCCGTGAAGAAATGTCTCAGTGCGGGATGCTGGTTTAATGTAGCACTACTATGCACGTAATTTATTTTGAAATACAGTGATGTATGAAAATCTTCAGCATTTTTGACAGAATGAGATTACACATTCATCCCCCTCTATGCTTTAAAGGAAGAAATCCTTGACTTCGCCTGCCAATGTTATAGATAATATCTGCGTGTTTCTGCATTGTAATACACCTCCTGTTATTTCCACTTTCAGAGATAGTAATTCCTGGGATAATTTCATTCATAAAGGGGTCCCACAGGAGTAAGGTGGTTGGTCAGAAAAAGATATTAGAGATAATTTGTTGCCCTGTCAGACAACTTCTCCAGTCAGTGAGGCAACTCAAGATTTGAATGTGGCCGGGGGTGCGAATGTGTAGGGGATCCAGACGCCTCCTTTGCAAAAGACTGAGCTATTTTTGAGGGTGGTCAGACTCAGTGGTGATGTTTATGTTTACACAGAGGCTCTTTCTAGTCTTGAGAAGAGAGCAGCCACTGTCTCAGTTTCCCTGGAAACTAAGTTACCGGATAACGTTTTTCCACGGCTTACCTTCTCTTCTCAGGCATGAAGCAGAGATTATAGGTGTATGATGTGATGTGCCGCACTGAGGGATACAAGGAGAAACTAAAAAAGATTGAATATCCCCAGTAGAATGGGGTCAAAATTTTAGCTACTGGTCCACTCCAGAATATTATGAAAGATGACTATTGAGCTCATATCTTTCACCATAGGAATACTTTTTTAGAATAAATTTATCCATAAACATAATTATACTGCCATATTTCTTTGGATGTTTTCTCTTCTTTATATAACTTCATAGCTTTTAGAAGCATACTTTCAGATATCTCCATCAAAAGATATTTCTTGTTTGTTTTTTAATTTGGTTAACCTAGACCCAAGAGTTAGCTTTTGATTCACTGAAGTTTATTATTTAACTTAGGTTTAGCATTAAAATACACATCATAGTAGGAAAATTTCTCAAAAAGTATTAATCTGTGAATTATATTCAAAATAAATGTTTATTAGTTAGAATACTTGATTAAACAGAAAAATGCAATATATTTTTTTCTGTAATAATGTATTAAAAAGCCAGATGATAATACCAGAATGTGTATCAAGAATATCTAAATTCTAAAATCAGTGTAGTCATTAATATGTGAAAGCTTAGAAATATGGGAATATTTGTTCATTTTTTAGTATTTATTTAGTAACTACTACATTACCATGTGCCTTATAATATACCAGGTACTAAAGGGTAGCCATATGGCATTCATTGTTCCTTTCCTCAAGATATTTATAATGTAGATCATATGCTCACATGAATGACTAGAGAAAAACACTACAGAGAATAAAGCTTGACACTTAAAAAGAATAAACAACAGGAGATCAGCAGCAAGACATTGACCCAGGACCGGATGAAGAGAAAAAAATAATTGTTTTATTACTTCAAAACTATCATCATTATTGTTTTCAATGCAACAATACACTAAATTGTGGCAACTCAAAAATCAAATCAAAATGTATGCATCTCAGACCAATATATTTTGAAACTTCGCAAACTCACTCTTGGTTCAATTTCTGTACAAATCTATAAGGCTTATGACATTAGAGAGAAAGGGTCCTTTAAGTTTTATATACTGAAAAATCATGGACATGAAAGCCTGCCACTTTTCTCTCAACAGCACGGCCATCCTATTTCTTGGATTGAGTACCCTGGGCATGGAAAATTGCTAGACTATTGGTTTGGAGTATTTCTGAGACTTATGCTGTGCTGCCACTACTACTTCCCAGGCATAATTTGCACTGCTAGTTCTTTAGTTATTGTTACAGCTGCTAGGGGCCTTTTAATAGGTTATTTAGAAAAAAGAAAAGAGGACAATTGACCCTGGGTGGTTCTCAAATTGTGCTATTACTGGTTTGTTTTCATAGATTGGCAGTACCCTACAACAGGCAATGTTCAAGAAATAAAATTACAGTTGTATTAACAGCTTCAAATTAGGGGTATTTTTTCAAATCAGTGTGTGGGGTTTTAGTGGTGCAAGAATGAGTGGTTTTAATTGGGCCTTCTTACTCAGAAGGCTTGAGAAAAACTCTTGCGTGCAACAGCAGAAGGAAGGGGAAACCAGGACAAGAGCCACATTATCACTTTACGGTATTGCTGGTCAGAACCTGACAAAATACTATCATGATTTATGCACAGAACTAAAATGCTGGGACCTGGTCCTTTGCAGTAGAACATATTATAAAATTAACAGAGCCCGTTGTGGGGGAAACTCTTCAGAAGCTGAACTGCCCCAGGTTCCTACATAATAAAATGATCTTCTGAAAAGTTGACTAGCATATTTTGGCTGTGAGCACCAGAAAATACCACAAACAAAATATTTGTATAGCTTATAAAACACTCAAGCTGAATATTAAAAGCATCTGTTTTCAAGGAATATAATTATAAAGTACTTGAAGGGAATCAGGAGGCAGGATTCACAAAACATTAAACATGTCATAAACAAGCCATTTGACTCATCCAAATACTATGGATAATAGATGGACTGCTGATTTGCGAAGAAAGACTTTCATTGAAGATTCTGACATATCAGGAATCAAGACAGCAAGGGTCAAATGCTTCCTGATGTCACTCTGGGATGAATAATTCTGGGCCATTTACTGAAGCAGTATGATTTTTTTTTTTTCAAACAACCATGTGGACAAAGATAGATATGTGTTGATGGTGATCATTATAATGAATTATACACTCATGAATACTGGCCACTCTTAAAATACCAGTAAAAGGGCATTAATTACCATGCAGTAGTACAAAATTCAAATGTGTTAATATGCAAAGCATTTCTTTGGTTTTTATTTGAGCATATCAAAAGCAAGAAACTTCACTGTGGACATTATGAAGTCAAATATAATTCATAATGGTACTGCTGTTTTTTGAAAAGCGAGCAGACAGAATCTACTTTCTAAGATTAAATTGAAACTTCCTTCCCCAAATGTTAAGCTAAAATTATGGGCAAAATTCTTTTCTCACATTTGCATCATGGGACTTAAGCCTGTTATTCTTTCCTCCTACAAGACAGGCTCCTGGGAGTCCTACATACTTATCAGGAGCAAACTATTGGATTTGACATCTGCAATAGACATTTTTGTTGAATTTTGTCCCATATCAAAATAAAAGCCTATCTTATATTGTCCTCCTGAGGTCTCAGGAAAGAGTTTGTCTTTACACAGTCTTAAAAATGATATGAACTTTTAGAAAGATAGTCTCTGAAAGTATTAATCATGCAGGAATATGTCAATAAAGTTCACTCTGCCTTACACATATATGCACACACTTTGCATGACTAACAAGAAAAAGCGTAAGGAGGAAGAAGAGGGAAGATGATAAATACTAAAATATTTTGAAAAGAAGAGGTCACTGGGTATGAAAACTGGATGTTTCCCAAAGCAATGGGATTCTGAGCTTAGCATATCCTGGTGTCCTCATCAGAAAGTTCATGGGGAGCAGTTGCTAAAACTGTAAGATTCTGTATTGAACTTATATGTTCTATTTTATAAAACTCACTCTCTTTTGGCTCATTCAATGTGCTTTATTTGACTGCTGATTGGAATATTCGACCCTGACAGTTCTCTTCACAGACTGAATGTTAAGCCTGAGAACCTTTAGAAGCCACCTAGGACCAGCCTGGGGTCCCAATGACATCTTTGAACTGTAGCTCTTTCCTCCAACTTGATTAGAGATTTTATCCTGACTGCCAAAGGGAATGGAAACCTTTAATGAGAAATGGTGTTTCATGCAGGAGCCATTGACACAGGGAGGAGAGGGACTCTACAAATTAGAGGCTAGCCTGGATGAAAAATAAGGTTGAAAAATCACTTTAGAAAACTGCAGCATTATGAATCACCATATCATTAAGCAAGCAATATATAAAATGAGCATAAAGCATATGGAAAACAATCATTGTAGATATTGTTAATATGAATCTCAAATGTCACCATAAATGTTTTGCTACTTCAAATGCACAGTACTGTAAGAGCATAAATCAATGAAAACTCTACCATTTGGAATGGGAGTATATGTACTGTAAGTTATTTGATGTGCTTTTTTTTTTTTTTGGTTTTGATAAGCAAGGTTTCTGGAAAATGTATTTCCATTGGTACAATTTTACCGGCACTATTTTCTTTATCTTATTACAAATAGAATAACTAAAAAGTAATTTTTTTCAAAGGAAAGGTGTAAATGCTTTCTGTAAAGCACCGCCTTCTGAGTTCTGGTGGGTGTGCCATGAACTTACCTTGCTTAGGTTCTATTCTTTCATCCTGAGAAAGAGCAAGCTTGAGATGAAAATTTAAATTAGAAAACCAAAGACTCAACTAATATTAAAATTAATTGTCAGTGGGATTAGTTATTAAATTTTATAAGTTTTTCAATAAAGAAGACCATTAAATTATTCTATAGATCTCCATTAAGGTATTACAAATTATTCTCTATGTCTCTTGGATATAATTAAATGGATTTTCTATATACATTGTGATATCTAAGCCACATTCAGAATCGCCAAAGGGGTCATCAAGTCACTGAGGGGAGAGAAGCATTCCTGGGTTCTAACGTTTTCTTTGATTGGTTGCTAATACATAAGATGAACTTAACACCACAAAACTTTTATCTCTGTCAGGATTTCAGTGTTTTGATCCATTCAGGAAAACAAAGTTCAAAGTTTCCTATAAATGCAGCATAGATTATAGAGCCTGCGACATGACAATCCCTGCAGGAAACTGTTAGGAGACAGCACGGCTCTTTCTTACCCAGACCAAACTGATTACCCCTCCACTGCATGGAAGGCAAATTTGTACTGTGATCTCTACCTGTGCCCTAGTTTTCCCCTCTTTTTCCATTTCCCTGTGTTTTAGCCATTCACTGCAAAGCACCATGGAGACACTCTTACCTTTCTTACAAGTTGTCTTTGTTCAGTAAGTACAGATATGCTCCCCAATACTAGATGTTTTCTGTAGCTGCTCATACAAGAAAGTGTTTTTAAGACCAAAAAAACTGATGTTTTTAACAGCACTCTATTTTAATTCATTCCACCTCCAGTTCTACCAAACAATACAAAAAAAAAAGTTTATTTTAAATATTTAGCAGTTACCACTTGAAGGAACAGTGTAGGCTCAAAAATAAAAGGTATAGATTTGGTAGTATATTGGACCAAAATAATTAATTTTAACTTTCAATTTAAGTTCACTATAGAAGTCCTTCATAGCTGTCATCAATAGTTCTCAATATTTTATATGCCTGATCTCATTCATTTTGATTGTTAATAGCACTAAGCTCAGGATTCTTTAGTGTTTGCTGTCATTTAGCATCTGTGTATCTCTCCCAGCTTTTTGTCATATGCAAATTTCACCAGCATTACAGCAAGTTTTTAAAAAAATTTTATATAAGTAATATTGGTTTTAAACATTATATATGCTTTAGGGTAGATAACATTTTAATTAAACATCTGTATATATTATACTACAATCAACACCAAAGTCTCCATCTTTTCCCATACAATTGATGCTCTTACCAAATTTACCCACCCTTCATCCCCAAAATCAGAGGGTAACCACAAATTTTTCTTATATCTTAAGAGATTGTTTTGTTTATTTTTTTTCTTTCCCTTCTGAATTTGAGTGAAATCATACCGTATTTGTCCTCGATCTCACATTCATGTTCATGAAAGCATTTTTTCAATAGCCAAGATAGGAATCAACTTAAATGCACGAACAGATGAATGGATAAAGAAATGTGGTTTACACCTAACTCCCTTGAGAATAGCCCATATTAAAAGAAAAAGAAAAAGAAAAACCAGAAACAAAAAATGTTGGTAAAGGAATGGATAAATGAGAACTTTATTCCCTATATAAGAAGACTGGTCATCTCATATGGAAACGATGTGGAGGTTTCTCAAAGATTAGATATATATCTACCATATAGCCCAGAAATTCCACTCCTAGGTATCCACCTGAAGAATAAAAAAAATCACTAATTCAAAAGAATATATGCAGTCCTGTGTTCATTGCTACACTATTTACAATAGACAAGTATGAAAACTACCTAAGTACCCAACAATAGAGGAGTGGCATAGGAAGACATGGTACACAGACACAGTGGAATGCTGCTCAGCTATTTAAAAAAAAAATTAACTCTTGCCATTTGAACAACATATATAGAACTGGAAGGGATTATATTAAGTGAAATAAACCAGAGGGAGAAAGTAAAATACAAGATTATTTCACTCATTTAGAATATAGAAAAACCAAAAGGTCAGATAAAACCAATCCAACAACAAAATCTAGAAATCTGACTGCAGAATTGAGGCTACAGGAGGGGGAGTGCAGGGTGGAGACAAAGGGGAAGGGTTTCCAATGGTATGTGGTGAAGAGAAACAGGTGTTCTGGTGGGGGATGTGGTGTAATGGTATAGATCTGAGAAAGTATGAATCTATTTCTGTGAATCGTCTGCAGTGTTGTAAAACAATATCACCTAAAATAAAAAATAACAATAATAATAATAAATGAAATGTGGTATATACACAAAATGAATACTACTCCACTATAAAAAAGATGAAATTTTGTTATCCATGACAACATAGATGGATGCAAAGCACATTATATTTAGTGAAATAAGTCAGACAGAGAAAGAACAATACCACATTATTTCACTGAAACATTTTTATGAAAGGTTTGAAAGAAAGATACAGCCAAGTGGTTTGTGTCCTGTCTATAAGCTTACACACTTAAATGCATGCATTCATATTGAGAATCACTACTTTTTAAAGTATTTTTGAGCTAATTGCTGGGAGTGGATGGGAATTAATTTTCTTCTTTTGCTTTTAAAAAATATTTAATCTTTTTTATTGCAATAGAGGATAAGTGGTTTTCTTTTAAAAAAAAATCAAAGTGATTCCCTTCAGAAATGCCACTTTAGAAAGTGATTTACTTATGTTAATCATGGTGTCCATATTTTTCTTCTCATGTGTATTTGCTTGTGGTACATACACAAAATGAGATTAATCATAACAGTTGTTTTGTAATGTGCTATCATCATTTAATTATGTGTCTTCCTTCTAAATTCTGTATTTATTGCACATTTATTTGTTTATTATGTAAGGAAGCTTATTATTATTTCTTCAAGCCAAGAAATAAAATAACAGCAAATATTTGCATCTGTTGAGATGCTCGTTCTCATCTCCAGCTTTACTGTATCCTTTCCTGAGAAACCACCCTTAACCTAAAATGTGTCTTACTCATCTCCTTGCTTTATCATACGCGCATGTTTGCTTACACAAAAGATTATTCACTGTCACTTATCTTAGAACTTTAAAAACAGGCATTACACTGTTTTTTCACTCAAGATTACATATTTAATGTGTTTCTATGCTACTATGTTTAGCTTTAGATCAAATTAATATTTACTGTTCCATAATATTCCACTATGCAATTGTACCATAAGTTTTTATGTAATCTTCCATTAATGGGTATTTGGGGTATGCTCTTGTGGCATTTCACTATGAAGATTCAAACACATGTGGAAATTCAATAACTAAATCACAAGATAAATCTTTTAAGATAAGGCCAAATTGTTTTACAATTTGTTGACAGTTGTAATTTTACAAATCATCTTTAGTGCCTTCTGGTGGCCTAGGGGTTAAGTCTCAGCACAACCACCATGATGGCCCACCATGATAGCCTGAGTTTCGATTGCTGGCAGTGGGGGTAACCCACATGGCGCAGCAGACCTCTCCTGTTTTGTCCACTGCTCCCGTTAGCAGTATATTTCAGTAGATTTTCCTGTTCTGCTCCCCACTCTGTCTCTGGTGAATCCTCTCACCTCCTGCACTTCTGGCCTACACCCCAGTTCTTCTACAAAAAATAAATAAAATTAAAAATATGAAAATCTTAAATAAAAAAGCTTTAAAAATCATCTTTATAGCTAGTGTTTAGATGACATCAAATGAAAACTATAATGGATAATATATGAATGTCCAAGTTGAATGAATAATAAATGAATAAAATGAAATTTTCAAAACATAAAATGATAGACAATGAATCCTAAATCCCCTCCTATTTTTGTCCTTTAGTTTTTCATGTCTCCTCTCTGGAATTAGTTTTGTTATAATCTTAAATAAATTAGTGTTTAAAAATAATTAGTGTCAACAAATAATTTTAAAAGCATTAATTTAAATTTGGAAATAGTCAAGAGATATTTTAGACCACTTTATGGAAACAGTGAGAAATAAAATTTGGGATCAAAATTAATGTCTGCCTAAAAAATAATTACTCAATGACTTCATATTTAATGGTAAAGCAATCAATGTTTTCCCCCTGAGATCTAATACTCAAGAATATCACACTCAAGACTTCTGCACTAGGGGCCTGGCCTAATAAGACAAAATGGGGGAAAGTAAAGACCTAAAAGAAAGAAGTGAGACAATCCTAAAGAGTCAATAAGGGAAAAAATACTGGAACTAACAAATTTTGGAGGGGGCAGTCAATACATATGTCAATTGCATTTCTACAAACAAATTACTGATAACCACAACAAGATGCATGAATGTCACAGACATCATACCAAAAAAAAACTCCACACAAATGGAGCACAGATTGTATGATTCTATTTATATTCTAAAATGGGATGGGGAGATAATTCTCCATTGCTACAAGTAATGAAGGATAATCAAGATTACCACTTGCTAAGGACTAGACAAGAACTAAGTTATTTTAGATAACTCTAAAGGAATTTTTTAATGTTGAACTTCTATAATAGTTGTTTGAAAGTACTTCAGTCTCCTAAACTTTAAAAATTAGACACCAGGAAAAGAATGTCTATAATTAGCCTCGCAGCAATTGTTACTGATATCTTGACAAATACCTGATCTATGATTTGGAGAAATCAACAGGATGTTGTTTTATCATAAAAGACAAGCAATTAGCAGATTAAAGGGTGTTGCTTATAAACTTGGTGACTTGTATATTGTAATAACAACATTAACATAACCATTAGTTAAAGATCAAACCAATTCTTAGTATGAGCTGAAAAGTAGGAGCATAATGCTGCCTAGTACCTTCTTGGGAGAACAAACTTGACTGGCTTAGTGAGACATAGTTGGAGCTTCAAATCTTTTTCTGCATGCAATTTGTTGTGATATGTTGTTATGGTTGAATGATATAAAGACAATCTAACTTCACACAGGTATGTCTCTTTCTAACTATAGATATGTTAGTTGGAAAGAGGAGCAGTGTTTTAATAGTATTTTCCGATACCAGGGAATACTCTTTGATACTACACCCACTTACAAGAGGTAAGTTCATATTAAAGGTTAGTTGCAATTTAAAATCTTAACTGATGTCAAAGAACTTTCTGAGCAGTTTCATTGAAATCAATTTATCAATGTTGAAATTTGGATGGATCTCTTAACCATTCATGACTTTGTAGCACCCTATTGGTCATTTGGAAAATCTTGGTCCACTGAGTTACACATATCTGCCAAACACTAACACTTTTCGGTATAAAATATAAACAAATCCGTCATGTCTACATAGAAAACACCATCTTCCAAACGACAGACTATAAGTTACCTGCCAGTAAGGCTTCTGTCAACTTTAAGTGATATTCTAAGGACTTTCCAAGGATATACTATGAAGTTTCAGGTGATCTGGTCTCTTAAGTAGTACTGAAAAATAAAGATAATAAGATGTAATATCTAAAGAAATGCTTAATATCCATTATCATCCATTCTTAGTAACCATTCTTAATATCCATCATAATCCATTACTGTCCAACCTGATGACATCAGAAAAGCCTTTAAGAATTAAGAAATGGGGAATACACAATAATGTAAAATAAATAAATAAATAAAAGAATGAAGAAACATTCAAGTTCACGATAGCAATCACAAATTTTTCAAAATTCTAATATTTACTTGAAAATTCAAATTTTATCATTGACAACAAATGGTGTCCTTGAATCCACAGTCATTTATATATGAGAAAATAACTGCCAAATACCCAAGTCTAAATATTCACATTGTGTTCAGCTGTCATTTTTTCAAAGTTACCGATGGTGTTCCATTCACCTCAAACTCAAGCAACAGCACAAGAAGGTTTTCCCCAGACAAGCATGTACATGAACATGCAGCAAGGCTTTAGGTGTACTTTCCATCTTGTTACTCACAATATTAAAAACATGTACTCAGGGGTGGAAACATAATAAAATGAATAATGGGAGGTGTTTCATCAAGGGCACTATTAAAGAGAAATTGATTCATTTTTCCTGCAAATGTATGACAGTACTTAGATACAATATCTACAATCACAGTTTGGTGCTGCTGCCTTTCTGCTAATTTTCAGCAGTTTTTTCATTGCTGCATCAGAAAGTGCAAATGTCAACACTAGGAAAAAAGCAGTAACATCTCACTATTATTGTGAAAATAGCTTTGACTTTACAGTCTGCCTGGAAGGGCCAAAGGGACTCTCAGGGAGACACAGACCACAAGTTCAGGGCTAAAGGAGGGAAGAAGATTAATTAAATATCATTCATTCAGCATACTAAAGGAGCTATTGTTAAGAAAAGCTATTTCTATGTATCCAATGTCTTAGAAACAAGACAAAATGCTCACCCACTCTCACCCTGGCTTTTTTTTACAGAAAACCAAGATTATAATTTCAATATTCTAATTCAGTTCCAAGGCAGATTTTTGAAATACACATACATGTATATATTCACATGGACAGACACGGACAGACACAATTACATGATGAACAGAAAGCTTGAGCTTTCTTCAAGTTTTGAATACTATAGATTATTAAAAGGTCTTGATTTTCCTCTCTAAAGATATGGAGATGCAGCTTTGGTCATCAAAACTAGTCAAGACCTGCTTTCTAGCTGGCCAATTTCCTCCCACCCCAAACTTGGTGACCTTATCACTGAGCCCTCGCGGTGTCATACCTAGCAGTGCTATACTGTATTACTCAGGAAAGACAAGATGATGATATTTAACTCTTCGATCTCTTAAGTGCATTATTTTGTGGGACAGATGCTAAGGGGGAGGGAAGTTTGCCAAGAAAGGCTTTAAAAAGACACAGTAATTAACTGGAGACATCACTCCTCCCCCAGGACTAAGGAACCACATGCCTGGTGTGCTATATGATGTAAAAAAAAAAAAAAAAAAGTGCCCTTTGAAGATACACTGTGGTTCTCTGCACTTTTTAGTTCTCATCTGCCAGGCAACATAATAACATTCTTTCACACACATGTCCACATTAGGTCAAATATCGATTCTGGAGCTGGATGCATAAAATAAAGCATTTGTGAAAGAGCAAAATATCAATCACATCCAGCCAGCCAGATATTATCAAATATCAAGCAGCCAACTTTTACAGTTTCATGTTCAGACTGTCAGAAATAAGACCTCTATGAATTTAAACTCAGACTCTTCTCATACTTTGTTTTATATTTGAGGAAATGTATCTGCAATAAAACAAACCCTATTACTCTTTGTTTTCTATGCGGCTTTACCTCCCTCTTCTCTCCCTCCTTCCCTCCACTCTTTCCTTCCACAAATATTTTTCAAGTACCAACAATGTGCTAGAGACTGAATACTGTGTATTTCATAGCATGGTATTATGCCCCAATACATTTTACTTTTTTAATCTATAGAAATGGTTAGAGAATCCTAGGGAACCAATGCAACAGAAACTGTACCTATAATGCATAATTATCTAAGACAACACCAGCTTACTCCCTGTAATTAGTTTTCCCCCAGACTCAGCTATCTTTTCTTCTTTTCTGTTCCAATTGGTGTGCTGATGATTTTGTGCTGTATTTTTTTTTATTTCTTGTAGTGTCTGTTATTTTGATATTATGCAATTTCCTAACTTTTACTCAATTCCAATCATTTAACAGCATTACTATTCACTTTGCAAATAGTCTGCTCTTTCTGCTTTGTTGTTTTAATTAGTCTCACTGAAATTTTGACTTACCTTCTGTTACATTTATAATCTATACATAGATCTGTGAAGACACTTGATCGCGATGTTTTAGTGAGATCTTGGGCTCTAAAATATTACTTGAGTTTGTATGCCAGCTCAATCATATACTAGCTTTGGGGCCCAAGCAAATCAACTAAACTCTCTAAGCTTCTCTTTCTCAATAGCAAAATCAGACTCATGATAACTTCTACAAAGATAGTCTTGAGATTAAATGAGATAATATGCACAAAATTCTTAAATGCTACCTAATGTGTAGTAGGGGAGCAACAAATATAAGTTCAGCAAACTCAATACGGTTAATGGTTTATTTTCTTTCTAAATTCACTCATTATCTTGATATTGTATTTTCATTACTGCACCTCCCACTTTTACTCAGGACATTGCCTTCCACAAAGGAATTACAAATAATTTTCATATTCTTTGGTACAACTTGAATACCCATATGAAAGTTAAATAGAGGGCCTCCCCGCTGGCGCAGCGGTTAAGCGCTGCACTGTGGAGCTGTAGGCAGCAGCAGCGACGTGAGTTAGACGCCCAACCTGGGAGATTCCCACATGGCCCGGCAGACCTCTCCTGCCTCCCCCGCTGCTCCCCTCAGCAGTGTATTTCCCTCGGTCTGCCGGTGCTGTTCCCCACTCTGTCTCTGGGTAAACCCTCTCGCTGCTCCACACTTCTGGCCTGTGCCCCAGCTTGTATGCATAAATAAATAAATCTTAAAAAAAAAAAAAAGAAAAACTCTGGTGCCACTTACAATGATGAGGGCTTATTTTTTTAAAAAAATAAAAGTTAAATAGCAATATAAAATAGTGTATGATGAAGATGTAGCAAAAATAATTCAAATAGAAAATATCATGGGATTTCCAGAGGTAAATACATATAACAGAGATAAAGATAGAACACGTACAGAGAACATAACAGTATATGTATTCACACACATACGTGTGTGTTTATATACATATGAATATGCATGTATGCATACACATTTGATTTGTCTGGGTTTTGTTGTGTTTTGTTTTGTTTGAGAATCCTGACTAATAAGGGAATACAGATGCAGAGGAAGGCACACTGTAGAGCACATAATGCCTTGCTTGAGCTGATGGCTTCCAATTGACAACAGGGACCCAATGCTGCCAGATCATTTGTGCCAAGAGAAGTCAAAAATCTGAGATTTTTGCTATGTCAATTTTTAAGCATTGATACAAAGTTTAAAAAATATATATGCAAGCACATCTCATCAGCCAAGTGAAACATGTCTAACGGTCATAATCCCTGAAGGCCTCTGATTCCTTACCTCAGCTTTCAACAACTAAGAGTCAGTAGGAGCTTTCTGAAAGAATTAGTCTTAAGTCAGTACATTATAAGAATAAGAAAAGTGGAATATGAAGGGCTCAGAAACTAGCTAAAGGCTTTGGCTACAATCAAAGTTCAAATGATGAAAGTCTGGTACAAAGTCATAATAGACTAGGAAGGAAGGAACACTTGAGAGAAGGGGTGAGGAAAGACAGAGATGAAGAATGGAACTTGTCATTCCAAGTTTGATAATTTGGTAGTTGGCTGAAGTGGCCCTTCTGTTGTGACAGTTACTTATACATCTCTGATTTCACCTCCATAACCAAAAACAAAGAAGAAATCTTGTCAAGTCCATCTTTTCTTTTGGTTAAGTTGATACTAACTAACATGGTAAAATAAACTTTAAAGCCCCAATGGTCTAAGAAATAAGTTTACTGCTCACACATACAACAAGCCTATCTTAGCTGTAGGGTCGTTGCCTGCCTTGTGACAATTTAGATAGCTAGACTTTCTTCTCTTGACATTATACCAAACATAGGCCCTCTGGCCCCTCACTCTGGGTCAGCAGACAGGTAAAGGGCTTGGAGAAACAAACAGGGAGTTTTGAAGGACCTTGTCTGGGAGTAAAGAACATCACACCTTCTCACATTTTATTAAATAGAACATCATACCCAATTACAAGGGAGAAAGAAGAAAGGACTTCGAAGGATAACTAGCCAGGTGTCACACTAAAGGAAAGGATCCTTATTATCGTTGAGGTAATTTTCTTAACTATAAAATGAAAGGTTTTAATGTGGGGCTTTCTGATAAACTTCCAGTTTATTAAAATTTTTGCTATTTAAATGTAGAAAAAAATTACTGTAGAATATTTCTACCTTTGATTCATAATAGGACATATGCAGAACAATTGCATGGCCTTTATTAAGACAACACCTTATAACATTATTTTAACTAACAAAAACCAGTATCTAAATTATATATATATTTCATTGGCAATTATCCTAACACTGATCATATACTCGGCATGATATCACACAATAGTTCCTGTGTGTCTAGATAACCATAGATCTCTCTGTAGTAATGACAATGAGCACATACAAAAAGATAATGTGTTTCTTTAGATTTTTATTTAATTAACACTGAATGGAATTATGCTTCGAATAAATAAAAGATGAACAACTTTTTTTCCCCAATCTCTTATTGTCTCTTGTCCCTGACAAAAATAATTTATAATTTCAACTTTTCCTGCTGCTCCTTCAAATTCCCTGTTTTAAGCCCAATCAAAAGATGCCGACATATTCCAAAGTGAGAGAACACTTTGGATTCTGTACTCCTCCTGTCTTCTTTATCTTTAAGAAGCGATTTTAAGTCTTTTCTTTCCCAAGCTGCCACTTACACTGAATTGTTCTGAAATGTGAATGATTTTTTTTGTGTAAATATGAGCTACCATCAACTAGCGCAACAATAAGAACTTCACACTTGTCATTTACTAAAACCTGCCTTTTGAGCCCTGTCAGTCATGTGCCCCCACATGTGCGTTTCTTGGTTGGAGCAGCGTTGCTTTATGGCAGCTTCTGTTTAGGAATTCATGTCGCTACTTGGCATTTATGTAGTTCAGCTGTTAGAGTCAGGGTAAAAGGAAAGAAAACACAGAGGAGCAAAGGTTTCAGGAGCAAAGAGTGAAATAAGAAGAGGCTTTGGGTTATGAAATAACAATGCCAGCCCTGTGGCAGCAGGAAACTCCAGGCACACCTCCTTGGTTTAGACACTGTGACAGAAGAACAGATGTAGCTCACACCCATTCTGCTGATCTGGGTGGCCAAGTGTCATTACAAAGGGCAAGTTTTACATGAAATATTAGCAGTGATGTTCACCTTTCAATTATTTCATTCCTCCCAACAAAGAACCTGATTACAGTGTGTGCCACGGAGCTTAGATGTGCTTAATGCAAAGACAAACACTTTGGGAAAGACAGGCATATGGATGAAAAGTTAAATACTTTTGGTTCCTAACCAGAGTTGACAGAACTGTGCATGATTCATAATGTGGGTTCAGATATGCCCAGAAGTTCAGATATTTATCCGACATTTATCTGCATAAAACCATATCCCTCGGGGCTCTTGCATTTTAATGGGAAAACTAGGTTCTCAAACACTTTGAGCTTCTTAATAGGCTCAATTCACTAGGAACCTTTTGTTTAGAGATCTGAAGATGAGTGAGCAAGCTTTTTTAGAGTATATAAACAAAGAACAACGCAAATTAAATTTCACCCCTTTTCCAAATAGTTGCTGGAAAGATAAAATAGGTTCTTACTCTTGTTTCACTGACATATTTATGTTTGCCAAGAAGAGATTGAGATTGTCAGGGGTTTTTTGGAAGGTGTTGCTTATAAATAGAGAGAAGTAAATAGGCACAGATAGAATTTAAAATATATAAAAGTTAAAAGCATATTTTCTTAAAAAATCATTGCTTTTATTCTTTAGCTGTTCTACATCTTTAACTAAATAACTTCAGTTCCGTGATGCATTTGTTGTGAAGTCTTATTATGCATATTATAAAATATGCATTTTTTAATATTCATATATTAACATCTTCATATTATCTTAGTAGAAAACCTTTTAAAACAATCAAATGCAAGTGACTGTGAATAACCAAATGATATCATCAGACATTAAGATATGAGTACAACATAACTTCATGGCAGATTCTCATTCACTTCCAACTTCTTTGGGTACATATATATATATCCCAGCTTCATTTATACTCACTCATCTTTAGTTTTAAAGAGAGTTCAATCTAATAACTAAAATGTTATATCCATTATGGCTAAAATTATCACACAGTGTATGTGTACTGACAGTGCCCAATAATAGAGATGCTTTGTATTTACACACAAAGAACAATGTTCTTACACTTAATATCTCTTCTCATGTAATGGGGGAAAATTGCCAGCCAAGGGTATATAAAGCAATTTTCATGCACTTATCATTACCTCCTTTTTAGTCATTTGCCAACCAGAAGAGTAAATGAAATTGCCTTGAGTCTCCCTTCCACCCTTAAAAATTGTACTTCAAGTTTGAATCTTAGAAGTTTATTATTATTTTAATATAACAAAGTGTTTGAGCATAAAGTCAATACATTTTTTGTTTCAAATGCTTGGCAAAAGTATTCCAAAGGTAACAAAATACAAGATGACTAAAGAAAGCTAATTATTGATCAACACTTCAGTGCTCCAAAGAAAGGTACAAACTGGACGTGAGGCTGGGATGGGCCTCAAGCATTGTGTTACGATGCACATGGCACAAAACTGGGGAATTTCAGACTTTCCTTTTCCAGCTGACAGTATATTTCTAATACACTATAGAAATAACAGGGGACTAAATAAATAAATGCTGTGAAAAGTTTACTTACTAGTACATAGTATGGCCCTTCTAGAAACTAAGGGCTCACTTTAGCAGCACACAAACTACAATGGGAGCAATTTTCAGAGTAGCATAACTCTGCACATAGACCATGCATTAATTTTTGAAGGGATCTGTATTTTTCAGTGAGAGCAAGGGACTGGGGGGCATAGGAAGAGTAGTGATTACAAGGGCACCCAATGGAACTTTCGAGTGGTGGTAGAAACAGTGGCAATAGAAATGTTCTGTGACCGTGGTGTGGTCACAAGACTGCATGCATTTTGCAAACTCAGGAAACAGTTGCCTCTAATTGGTGAGTTTTATTGTAAGTGACATCTCGGTTAAATCTGACTTAAAAAGTTATCAAATATTACAAAAATCTTTGTAAGAATCCATTTTTTTCTCTTGTTCAGTGTACTGGTGGCGATAAAGAAATTTCATGAAAAAAACAGGGACTTTACCCCTCTATTCTTCTTTGCTTGAGAAATTCAGAAGTGGCAGAAATTGCAGGAACTTAGAACCATTTACCAATCGTTTGAAACCATATAAAAATTCACAATAATTAGATATTAAAAAAAATAATTATTGCAACTGGATGTCTAATCAGGCAAGTATTGAGGAAACATGGAAAGTGGAATGATCAACAATTAACAGTGTTGCTTTCAAAAAAAAACTCAAAAACACTTTAAGGACAGTGTGTTTCTTCAAGATGAAGATCACTATTCAACCTCTGATCACAAAAATCTTTTTTCCTTTCTCTAACCATTTATTAGATTAAGACACTTATTATGCACAGAAAATGGGTGTGCTTATCTGTTTCCAGTATGCAGACTCAGGAGGACAGAGGCTTATTTGATGACATCAATACTGTGGAAAACATTATTTTTGGTCATTTCTCCCTCTAGAATTTCATGGGGGGACGTGAGGGGAACACATCAATCTGATGAGGTGGGAAAAATGAAGATAAAACAGAGAACAAAACTGAAGTTAAAAACAATAGAGAAGATTGATTAGCCCCATGTTATCAAGTAAATGTCAATGACAAGAAGCTACTGGGCTTCTGCACTGTTATCCTCTAAACTTTTGGCCTTATGTCCATCAAACCTCAAGATAACTATCCATCATGGAGTCAAAGTGGCGAACAACTGTGTGGTCCTTTGATAAGGGACAGTGTCACAATTTGTCTCCTTCTCTTCCCACAGATTGCCTCTAATGGGGTAAGGCCAGGCCACAACAGCTGCAAATAACCCAAGGACATTCTTTAGTGCAAAAGAAATTCCTAGAAAATATGTAGGACAGGAATCTAAGCAACCTTCAAAAAAAATAAAATCTAATGCAATGATTGTTTGCTTAGATGTTTTATGTTCATTGTATTTTTTTCTTCTTTCAAAACATGAGTGCTGACAAATTAATTTTTAAGTGTAATTAAATGAAAGGATTGTAATAGATTTAAAAATGTGATATGTCAAAAATCTTCTAAGAGCAATGTGGTATCTATGTACCTAAATAATATTTAAAATCTGTGCTTGGACTATACCGGAGTTTATGCAATGGTTACACAGAAATAATTTGCCCATTTAGATGTACAAAAGAACATCATTTATGCCATTCACAAATGTATAGTTCCATCCTCCCTGGAAGGAAAAAAATTAGTTTAACTAATGAAGAATGCTACAGAAATTAAAATAACTATGACATGATATTAAAGAAAAGAATGCTATATTTTAAAAAATGAGTTTTTACTACTATTAAGTTGAAAACATTTACAGGGAAAAAAAGTGGTTGAAAGTTTACAAAGTATTAATCGGCAGGTTGGAATAGTGAAATTAAAAGCAATAATACTCTGTTTTATTAATTTTTCAATGTTACATCATTATTTTTTGACATATTTGTTCTCTAATATTTGAAAACTTAATCAGTTTACATTAAGATTCCTTAATATTTCCACTCCTAGGAATCTACCCAAAGGACACAAAAACATTAATTCAAAAAGATACCTCTACCTTTATGTTTATTGCAACATTATTACAATAGGTTAGATATGGGAACAATCCAAATGCCCCAAAATAGATGACTGGATCAAGGAGATGTGGTATATATACATAATGGAATACTATTCAGCAATCAAAAAAGATAAACTCATGCCATTTGCAGCAACATGGTGGGAGCTAGAAGGGATCATGCTCAGTGAAATAAGCCCAAAAGAAAAAGAAAAATATTGGATGGTGTCACTTATAAGAGGAAAATAGGGGAACCAAATAAAGCATCAGGAAAAAAATAAAATAAAATAACAGTAAGAAGAAAAACTAGCAGGCAATCATAAATCAGAGCCATTCTGCAAGGGAGGGGGATGAAAAGGAATTGAAACAGGGGAGAGAAGAGCACAAGGGACTATGGTGATGGATCACAGGTGAATTGGTGGTGGGAATTTTATGTGGAATACACAATGATGTAAAAATATACAAATTAAAAAAAAGAAATTATTAAAAAAGGCCATTTCAACCACTGGACTGGAGATCTAGGGGGGAAAAAAAGATTCCTTAACACTTCATGTTAGCAAATAAAATCTTTAAAAGAAAGAGTTCTTTATCATCACCAGCAAGGAAGATGTCATCTCAAACCAACATGTAACAATCCTATTTTGCATCAGTAGTTGCCGGTCTCTCGAGCAAGAGGCAGCTTGTGCAAAAATAGCCTTGTCTTGCTACTCTTTCTTTCCAGTGGACTATAATAAAGTGGAAATAGAGAAAAAATTCTAAGGTTTATATAATGAGTTCATAACCTTATAGAACACTCCAGTGTCATCAAGTCAAGCAGTTACTCTTCTCTGCCTAGCCACATTTTTCCCCTTAACTATAGTTTGTCACCTCTTTTGTCTTCAAATCTTCTCTTGGGATTCGCTTTAGTCTAATTTTATGTGTGTAAAAACATGTAAGAGAGGAACACTGAGTTTCCTGAGCTCCCAAGCACCTTTCTGAGTAGACAGCTCTTTAGCCCATATGTCTCCCAACACCCTCCAACTGTCATGGTGTCTGAAGCACTTTTTTTATTTCTAAAGAAATTTTAGTGTGTGGATTTTACTGAAACACAAACACCAATGAGAGTAGCTGGTATCGTCTTCAGTTAAGATGTATATTGAGAGTGGACAGGAATATGGGTATTGGAAGACTTGTAAGAATGTCCTGTAGATAAGAAAAGGAACCACAAAAAGGTAGCAGAAATTTATTGAATGATGAAACTTTTCATCATTTACCTTCTGGCTCTGGGTCAATCTTATTAATCTTGGTTGAATTAAAAAAGTAAACTATCTGTGAATCAGACCAACTTGGATTCAGATCATATCTCTTCTACTTAGTAATTACAAGGTCATAAACAAGTTCCCTAAATAGTCTCAGTAGTGTACATCCTTTATTATCCAGTCGGCAAAGAAATATGTACTTCATGGAAATATTTTAAGTAATAAGTAAGTTAAATGTGAATTTAACCTTGTTTAAAAGAGTTTCACAAGTGATAATTTTTCTTCCCTTTATTTGCTGCTGCAAATTATGATACAGTGTGTACCCTAAATCCATATTTGTAATGAGTCTTAAAATTCTATTAAACATAGTTAACTAACATCATCATCCTTCTGGTGGTTGAAACTGGCTCCTCAGGATTTTACTTAATGTCTCAAGGAGAAGATCCAGGTCTTTGAGTAAATACCTTGTATGCTTCTTGAATTAGGAATTCAAACTGCCTGCTCCATACTAATCTGTTGCAGAATATAATGAGCTCCCCAGATGTGGGTTGTGTGAGTGGAGCCACATGCAAAAACCAGTAGAGAAATGACTCCCATCATGAGCACCCAGATGAGGTCTCTTAAACTCAGAGGACACAGCAAAGAGTTACAGGGAATCCAGTTATGAGCGTGCACTGGCAGGTGACTGTCCTGAACCCGAAGCTTTACTCAACCTGAAAAACTGCCAGGGATGTTGATTTTTAATTAGCTGAATAGCTATAATCTCTTAAAACTGAATAGCGAAGAGGCTCTAACTCAGTGTCTTTCATTTGCTCTATATAAACTGTTTGGAGCCACAAATTCCAAGACATTATAAAAACAATCTTCCAGGGGTATAGAGCAAGACATAATCAGACTACAAGCAAGTTGGGGTATTTTTTACCACTTGTTTTACCTCTGAAACAGCTCTACACAACAATCTGTGGAATATTAATTACTTTGTACCTCATATTTTCATGAAATCAACAGGAGTTCTGCCCACTGAAGAACCATCAGAAAGAGGCCCTTGCTAGATTCAAAAATTGTTACCAGTGATTCCAACTTCATGGGAAAAGTAAGTCCACATTAAGTGTAATAATAATCCATGAGCAAGCCCTAACAGCATTTGGCATGCAGGCATTATTCCTGAGAGTATTTTCAAATAATAATAAATGTGAGCCAACTTTTAAACATGGATAATTATAAAAATTGGATCTATTAGAATAAGTAAATAGAATGAAATTCCCAATATAAAAAATGAGGGAAATTTTGGGTCTTACTTTTATTTACATTTCAAAAGCTAAAGAGGAAAAAAAATATTTTAATGAAGATTTCCCATCCATGAGGATCTACTTCACACACACACACACACACACACACACACACACAGCCTAATACATGAATGTGTATAACAATATCTTACAGGAGTGCTAGGCATGTGATATACATCAGAAAGAATTGCTATACTCAGAAATATGTCTCTAAAATAATCATATGTGACTATTCAATGAGGAGAGTGTTTAGGATAACCCAATTTGAGAAAGCTGTTACAAGATCAGATTCTATTTTTAGGCTGGATTTTTCTAGACAGATGTTGAAAACCCATAAAGAGGATTTTAAAAGTGTTATTACTGGTAAGTTATTGCACCCTTAATGTGGTCCGTACTGTGGCAATAGAAGCTTCAGGAAAACATCTTTTCTTTCTGTCTCTTTCTCTCTTTAAACTTTATTTATAGCCTTGCAAAAGACTAGCATTCACATAACCCGCCTTTGCAGGCGTGCCAGAAGATTAATGATATCGCAGTGTTCTTGAGAACAAAAATGTGTCTACCACTGTGTTGAATAATCTCTCCTTTCACACATTAAAAGTGAGATGAGGCCTACTTTAGAAAGCAAGGACAATGTGTCACAAAGAGTTAGTTGGCTTAAAGACATACCCGTATTGCTATCCTGAATCACAAATTGTTTTCATGCATGTTATCTTGAGAATGAGAAAGCTTTTATCACTATCACTTTTTTAAATTTACATAGTGCCTCAAAATCTGACTTATTCCAGCATTTTTCTTGCAATCTGTTGCTTGTAAGAATTGAGAATTTAGAAAAAGTTGTACATTGTGACCTCTTTTATCTCTTCTCTACACCCCTTAAATTTGGCTGACAAGACTGAAAGAGATTTAAAGATTTAAATATTATAGATGCAGTCATATATGTTAAAGTTAACTTTGCCTAGAGTGTAGTAATAATAATAACTCAACTCTTGCTGGAATATTTTCTCAAGCCATGTACCATTCTAAGCTTTAAACATACATTATCTCATTAATATTCATGACAATCCTAAGAAGGATTTACTACTATTAACCCTATAGATGGAGGAGAGATTTTTTTAGAAAGATATGTGATTTACCTTAAATCACTCCTCTAAAAAGTAACAGGACCACGTCTCACTCCAGGGTTAGGGGGAATTCACTGCCATATTCGTAATCACTAGGACGCAGTGCATCCAAGGCTAATAAAGACTTTTATTCAGTCAGGTATTACAGATTTTTTTATAACTTCCAAAAATTCCATCATTATTTGGCATCAACATACATGACATATGCCAGTCACAGCTACTGGCTTTGGGAATTATAAAAATGAATAAAGCACAATTCTTGGTCTCAAAATAAAATAAGGCAACAGAATCAACTGAAGAATTTCTGAGGCTTAGTCATTCAGAGTTTTCTAGATCACCCAACATGTAAAACAGTAAAGTGCACTCACATCTCACATTCCACATAATTCACATAACTACATATGAACTGAGTTACACATGTTTGAAATTATTTTATAGGCATTTTAATATTTCTTCATTTTGATATCATTTTTTTTCATAATTTTGAACCAATATGCATATTTTCCAACGTCTCAATATTTTTTACCCAGGTTCTCTGCTATGATACCCATTGGTCCTTATGGGAAAACAGAAAAGTAATCTAGAGAAGTGGCACAATGTGATAAAGGAATAATAGAAATGTCTGCTAAGTATTATGGGGACAATGAACACCTCTTTGCAGAGAAAAGAAATTTTGAGGAAAATCTTGGGTTTATGAGTATGAGCTCACCAGCTAATAAAACCCTCATTTACAAAGTGATTGAGCTACCAAAATATGTGACATGTCCAAGAAATACCATGTAACATTATTTAATATAAGGAACATATTTAGGCAACACAATAAAGGATAGGTATGGAGACTTGCAATTCAATGTCTTTTCATTGTAGATGTTTTATTTAAAGAAGATTTTAACATACATTATACTGAAAATTCTGGCTTGACTATACTGAACACAGCACATAAATTATAAATGATATTCTTTTGCAAACATTTTTTTACTGTAAATTTTCCTAAAGGAAATAACTATTACATTGTTAAATTCAGAATGTTGGTTTATTTACAAATATTTATAAATTGTTTGGAACAATATATGCATATATAAAATGGTATTTATAGAATATATATACAGTACAACTAGTCATTATATAATCTATGTATAGCACATATTCCATAAATAAAGTAAATACAGTAATATCTGTGTATGTGTGTTTTATATATGCATGTATATGTCTAGGTAGATATATAAGCAAGCAGAAATTATTTACAAATACTTGAAAACTACAAGCTTAAAATATCTTCTAAGTTTACAGAAGATGTCCAGTGGAATTGACCAAATCCTTTACTTCCAATTAAAAAATTAGGACAAAAGTATTGATTAAAAAATCTTTTGAGAGTAAATGAAAAGCATTGAGGATGAAATCATCTGTACAGTAAGGAAAATTTTACCTTGAAATTGTTTTTATGTACTTACCTTCAAAATATTTTGCAGGTTAAAAAAATGTTTCCTTTAATAACTTAGTTTGATAAAAGTGGAAGTTAAAACAAGTAGAAATGCAGAGGGGTCTTTGAATCAACTTTCCTTTAAAATGCAGGAGTGAAGATCTTATTCTATATTAGTCAATGGTTAGATGTGTGGGGATAATGATAAGAAAATCAACTGAAAGAGTAAACTAACCAAAGAGGCTAATACTGCCACTAGTTGAAAGCTGGGTCTTCTGAGAACTCTCACACTAAGTAGAAATGAAAGATAATGGAATTAGGAGTTTTTCTTATAAATGAGTCTTCCCCACATAAAGGGAAAAAAAAAAGAATGAACAAGCTGCTTTAAACATAGGTTGAAAAAAGAAAATGCAATGCAAAAAGATTAATAGAAAAAGACATTGAAAATTGAGAAAAATTCTTTTCAAGCTATAATGTTTTGAAAGTCTTTAGATGTTTACTAAAATAAACTAACTCAATATAACATGCTGACTATTGTCAAAGAAGACACGGTTGCGTCCCAAGACCCCTAGATACTTGTGCTGAGGGTGACACCAGGATTAAGTCATACTATGATGTCATTAAATGCTATATCAATCAAACGTCACATTCTTATTCCCAGTAGTGCACTCTCAGGTTATTTGTACTGATGTTTTAATGAATTCTATATTTACTTATTTTTAAAAACTAAACTATGAGCTTTGACCCATTTCTCAGTTATTTTTGCTTGAAAGTCATAGCTTGACATATATGCACTCATACAATACAAATATATTTTTATTCTTTTTTTTTAATTTTTATGTCTTTTACATTTTGTATTCCCCTTGGGTACCCACCACCAATTCACCCGTGATCCATCTCCATGGTCCCTTGTGTTCTTTTCTATTCCATTTTGTGCCCTTATCTCTCCCCCGCCTTCCCCCCCCACCACCACTGAGTGTCTCTCTCCTATTTGGTTTCCCTATAGTCCTGTTATAAGTGAAACCATTTGATATTTTTCTCTTTCTTTCTGGCTTGTTTCGCTGAGTATGATCCCCTCTAATTCCATCCATGTCGCTGCAAATTGCATGTGTTTATCTTCTTTGAATGCTAAATAGAATTCCATTGTGTATATGTACCACGTCTTCTGGATCCAATCATCTAGTTTTGGACATCTGGGTTGCTTCCATACCTTTGCTATTGTGAATAGTGCCGCAATGAACATACGGGTGCATGTATCCTTTTGGATTAGTGTCTTTGTGTCCTTTGGGTAAATTCCCAAAAGTGGTATTGCTGGGTCATATGGGAGCTCCATGTTTAGCAGTCTGAGGAATCGCCATACAGCTTTCCATAGTGGTTGGACCAGTTCACATTCCCGCCAGCAGTGTAGAAGAGTTCCTTTTTCTCCACATCCTTTCCAGCATTTGCTGTTGCCTGTATTTTTAATGTGTGCCATCCTCACAGGTGGGAGGTGGTATCTCATAGTGGTTTTGATTTGCATTTCCTTGATTATAAGTGATGTTGAGCATTTTTTCATGTATCTGTTGGCCATTTGCTAAAAAATATATTTTTATTCTATACAGCCTGAATGATTAACCTTATGTTAGATACTAAGGATATAGCCTTTAAAAACATGGACATGATTGTTGCTCTGCTGGTATTTATTCTAATAAAGACAGAGAGGTAAGTGAACAATTTCAAAGTGATGTAACATATCCTGTGATGAAAAAAGTAAAGGAGTCATAAGAAACATTAAGAGCAATGAATTGGAGGAATCAGTGCCAAGAAAACTTCCTACCTAAAGTATAATTATCAACTGAACCAGGGATGGTTGGGGAAATTAAGGAAGTGTTTCAGGCAGAGAAAACAGCATATGCAAAATGCCAGAGATGAGAAAACATGAATTCTATGGAAGTGGGGTAATTGGAAATTTAAGCTAAGTTCTGTTGATGTAGAGCCTATACACCAGGTCAAGGTTAATAAATATTTTTAAACTGGGAAGCAACTGATGAGGTTTTCTTTGTAGAATTACCTTTTATCTTTTATGTAGATAACTGAAGACAAAATTTGAAGTGCAGAAATCAACCATCAGGTCATTGTAGTAGATCAGACAAGAGGAAAATTAGGCTAAGGACAGTCAGGATAAAATAAGATTAAGAAAATACCTAAGATGAAGAATATACAGGACTTCATATTGTGAATTAGTCATGAGACAGCAGGAGGAAAGAAACAAATATAACCCTCAGGTTTAATAAGCAACTAGCTAAGTAATGGTACCATTTAATGAAAGGGAGACATGGCTAGAGAAAATGACAAATGCAATTTTGAAGATATTGAACATGAAGTACATTTGGAACATCAATGAGGGAATGCCTAGTAGGCAAATAGGTATGGAGGTCTGATGCTCAACAGTGACGTTTAAGCTAGAAATAGAAATTTAAAAGCCATCAGTTTAAAAACCTTACAATAATTCAGGTCAAAACCAAATGAGATTGACCAAAGAAAATAGGTACAGCAAGAAAAGCAAAACAAAGTGCCAAAGATTGATTCCAGATAAATCCTAATATTAAAGTAATGAGAGGAGAGGACACCCCCCAAAAGACTGAAAGACATGGTAGATAAATTTTGATGAAAATAAGAAGACTGAGAAGAGTATTAAAAAGGGAATATTCAACAATGTCCAATGTTATTGAGTAGTCAAACAATACAAGGACTAAGAATGTCTATCTCATTGTACAGGCTAGTTGATGACATGGTAGTTCAGCTCTGTCTACTAGCATTTATGTCAATACTTAAATGTATATGTACATATATATGGAGGTATGTGTGTCTTCACATATGCACACACATTTATCGAATCATCATGACAACATTATGAGGTAGTGTAATAGGATGGTTTCCGGGAAAAGGGTGTGTTCCGGGTTCCCTGTCCCATCCAAGGGATGGTG
This sequence comes from Scalopus aquaticus, assembly GCA_004024925.1. NCBI lineage: Eukaryota > Metazoa > Chordata > Mammalia > Eulipotyphla > Talpidae > Scalopus > Scalopus aquaticus. The sequence continues at coordinate 48,752 of PVIJ01000160.1, forward strand.
GAGCTGAGCAGGTGATAAGAAGCTGAAGAAGAAGGGAGAGAGAGGAGATGAGAGAAGGAAATAAGCAGGATGGAGAGCCAGAAGAGGCATAAGGACCAGAGACATGTAAAGAAGCTGCACTGGCCTGGGCTGATCGAAACAGATGTGGGTGAGAGACCCGAAAGAAGGTTAACAATGGCGACGTAGATCTTGATTTTTATTTTGTTCTTTTCCTCCCAGAATTGTCTGGCATTTTCTGACCCATTTCTATGGGTCCCTGCCGAAAGGTGTTTTAGACTTATGGCAGGCTTTTGGGCCCTGCTTTGGGCCAATCCCATTTGGGTGGAGTTTTACCCACGAGGTGATGAGTAAAATTGGGTAATTGATTTAAAACTATAATCTTTGTCTTATCTAATTGTATTAAAGTTTTTTTCCACTAAAGGTATTAAATGTTTTCTGTTGATGCAGTGAATGGCAGAACCTATTTAAAGCAGGCAGGTTTGGGGTTCTAGGGTGTCCCTCTCCCTGCCCTATAACAGTAGGTACTATTATTATGCTTTTTTCAAGATAATAAAAGGGAGACACAAAGAAGAGATAATTTGTCCAAAGTCACAGAGCTAGTTAGGATAGAATCAGAAATTAAAATAGGTTAATGACTGAATAGAAGATGGAGTGAAAATCTGAAGTGAAGACAACTTTCCCAACAATATCACTGTGCTTTTCTCAGATGTCTTTGTCTGAGGAGATTATTTCCTTACACTGGTTAACAGTGAGATCATAACTGACTTAAAAAGGCCTTAATGTGTAGTATCTTGGTGTTCTGAACATGAATATAACCCTGGAAAAATTTTATTAGCTCTCATTTTGAAGATACTTCATATAATTCATTTTATGTGCTTCATCATGTAAATTTATGCAGTAAGACTGCAACAACATCCTAAATCAGCCAAGAATGGTGTAATATTGCATCACATTGCATAATACCATCATGCACACATCATCCAGAGTAGACTGCATCATTTTCTGATGCAATGCAATACTACTGCCAGGCAGTTGCTGAAGTAAGCAGTGACGTCAGCAGTGCATTAGATAAAGCCTTGTCATAAAGGTTGAGCATTGAAAATATTTCAGACTTTGTGTGAGACAGTTTAAGCTACTATTCCATAGAACTGTTATTATTTTGTCCATTTAGGCACAATACAGAACAATAACACCTCGAAAGTGCATTAATAGCATGGACAATTTCTGCTCTATTTGTGGGGAAGTGACATTTGCCAACCAGAAGAAAAGTAGCACTTCTCAAGTGAAGAAGCCTTCCCATCTTTACTTTGGATGCAAGGTTGGTGACCAAGACAAGCCTTGGGCCCCGCATATATGCTGTGCTATATGGACAACACAGCACTCACAGTGGTTAAATGGCAAAAGACCATCAATGCCGTTTGCAGTCCCCATGGTGTGGAGAGAGCCAAGCAACCACAAAAAAGACTGTTCCTTTTGCTTGGTTCCTCCTCTTTCTGGGAGAATAACGAAGCAAAAGAAGTCGAGAACAGTCTACCCAAACATTCCATGTGCATTGAGATGACCGATTCAACAACTTGCTGCAGGGTGATGTGAAACAAGCATGAAATGCTTTCGCCTAGTGTCTACAAACTTTCTTGGGAATGTTAGGGCAGAAAACTAGAAGGAATTAATAGAAGACATGCTGATGCAGTATCAGAAACTTGGCTGCAATATGTCTCTAAAGATCCACTTCCTTCATTCCCATCTGGATTTCTTCCCTGAAAACTGTGGTATGGTTAGTGATGAACATGGCGAACGTTTTCATCAAGATAGCGTATCAATGGAACAAAGATACCAGGGAAAATGGCCCACTACAATGCTGGCTGACTACTGCTGGACACTCCCCAGAGATACTCCTGAACAGCTGTGTAAGAGACAAACGAAGAAATCTAAGAAGTAGTCTATGACTTGATTTTTTACAAGTATTAACCATAGGCCTATTACTACTGGCATGCATTTTGTGATGTAAACATCCATTTATTGCAGGTTTCCAAAAAAAAAACTAGAGCCAAAATTAGAATTTGACTATCATACTCATGTTGAGCACATACAAATTGATAGGAAATGACTAATTTTATGTCAGTGTTTTAATTTTGTAAAAATTTGTTGACCAGTGTTATCAACTCTAAGCTATCTGATGAATAGAATCCAAAAATGCAGACTGATTCTCAAGGGGCAACAAAAGGCTTTTGGAGAAATCCTTTTAAATTTACAAAGTGTTTGAGTAACAGTATCAACAACATGGAAAATTTATTTTTCCCAAATAAAATTTTCTTGGGATTCTTAACTCTATACCATTAATTCTTAACTCTATAATCCAGTATTACCCTGACTGGAGCCACTTCAAGAAGTATTACAACAAAATTCTCCCAGTGAATATACCAAAGTAACTAGATTCTTGAACACTGAGTTTTAAATTCAGAGTATATCTTTATGAAGTAATTATTGTGTGCAAGCAGTATGTTTAAAGCACTGTCCTTCCACAAACACCTTTTTAATGTATTCTTTATAATGCTTTGCAATACATTAGCCTAACCATTCAATCTACTCCACCATAAGGAATTAGTTGCTGATAAATTGGCAAAGCAAGCTGAGTTTTCTTAGTATGGGTGAAAACCATTAATGTGTGGAAGAGAAGAAGAAATTCTTTCACAATTTTTTCATTTCCAAATATTTGGGGAATATTGTTAGCCACATTCATTATCTACTAGTATCTTATTATAAACCGTTGTTGGATGAGAAACACATTAAAGTATTTGCTATTTGCATGAGTTACTGTTCTAGCATGTAAGATTTAATTGTTTGAGTGAAAGCATAATTGTAATTAGAAAATCTATTTTTAAATCAAATTTAGAAACAGTGATTTCTAAAATAAAAAAGGTTTTAAAAAAGACACAAGTAAAATTGTTTAAATTATGATATATCAGCAATTTTGGGAAAGTTTAGGAAACTATCACTCAATTAAATTTATAATTCCAATATTCAGTTAGGTGGTCTGCTTTCTGTCTCTTCGTTTTAAAAAAGCCTCCTATCCAAAAGAGAAAACCACTGTTTGCAGTTGCCTCAAGATTTTTCTTTAGCCACAATTGGCTATTTTCTATAACAGAATTTCCCAATGACAGTCCCCTGAACTTTATTGTCAGTTGACTAGCCAAAGACTCTATTCTCCCCTAGAGATGAAGCGTTTAAGGGCTGCTGAACACAACTAACATGAAATTGGGAAAGACAATGACTTGTTTTTAACCCCAAAAGGCATAATAATACTTAGATGAGCCAGAAATTTAGAAAAAAATAAGTTTGTTTCCAATATTCTGATATGTTACATTGGCCATGTCAAAATGAGGTTACACTATCCCTAGGGCAACCCTGCAATTCCTAAGGGGCAGGATTGCAAACCTCACCATTCTATTAAACATGAAGTCTATCATGTCATTTCAGAGAGAGGTTATGGTGCATTCCTACACTGACAGGAAGCATATTCAGGGATAGAGCTCTGTGTTTGGCTGCAGACCTTATTTTAGCATTGGACACATGATTTTCAAAGGTTATCATTCCCAAATTAAAGGAAGCGAGAGACAGATAATGGGAGGGTTCCATGTGCTGACTGAAGTTTGCTTACATAAGATCCTTTAAATTTCTCCATAAGAAACCATACTTCCAGGTGATAAATGGGTCAAATTCACAGAATATTGAAAGTGTAGGAGGGAGGAGGTTAGGAGAGAAGCAGGCTTTCCTTCTTTCTATTTCCAGAATGTGGTGTAACTGGGATACTCACAAGATTCTGGTCTAAAGGAAGAAATAAAACCCAGAAGTATTTAAAGAAGTGCTAATATAATAACTGGGAAGTACCACTGCGAAATCTTTTTTCCCCCTACTACTAAGTAATTTTTGTACTTTTTTCATTGTTTTTAACCACCTCTGCCCTTCTTCCTATTTACCTTAACCTGCCTCCTTTTAAATTGTCACTCTGTGTATGTGATCAATGGTGGCCATGCATAAAACCTTCAAGCATTAGATTCAAGTATAATGACCCAGTGAACATCTACTTTACGTGACCTTTCACTACATAGGACTCTTATAGAATCTACTTGAACCACCCTTAATTTCAAAGGGTTATTACTAAGATTAAATAAAATGACCTCTTATACCATTTTCATTCCAGAGTCATAAATACTCTCTCTTATTCCCTTTCTCCTCTCATTATAAAAGACTGAAGTTCTGGATCTCAGACCAACCTACAGAGAGATGCAAAAGAATACAATGAACAAGAGAACAGGAAAAAAGAAGAAAAATGTGTTTAATATATTAGTTTATAATAAATGAATGATTGTTCCAAGTCTCATCTGGTTTTTCTTGTTAGTAAAGGACCAGTCTTCTGCTTGCCTTCTCAGTAATAACTATAAATCTTACCTTTCAGAATCCTAAAGCAGCTTTAGTTTTTACATAAAAGCTGACATGGAAACTTTTCTCCATAAACATATATGCAACTAGAAATCAGTAACCCTGAAGTACACATTCTTCACTCATTAACGACAATGAATAACCATTTTGGCGCATAGCAGTTAAATCCTCCATCATCAATACCTTGTTTCATTTTCTAATCAGAGACTCTCAGAGATACTCGGTGAGCACACTGACTGAGGTTCCAGAATCTGCTGATGCTAACTCTATCATAATGGATATTCTCTGAAGATTCATTACTAGCTTCTCATTTTTTCCTGGAAAGTACTGTCAATTTTTACAAAACACTTGTTTTTCAGCAATTACATAATATTGTTAACTATAGTAGCAAGATGGATATCAGAGACAGGTTTTTGGTGCCTCGGTTCTGAATCTCAATACAGAGGTCATATTTTTTCTTCTTTATCATTTTATCAGCAGCATTTTAAAATAAACCTGAAAGGAATCTATAGAGACTAGATGATGCAGCCCCCTATCATCCCATTTCTACAGGATTATTTTTCATATTTTACATTTGAGGTAACTGAGGTCCAAACAGGTTGAAGGACTTGTGTGAATGACTATTCATTAATAATAAAAGCAACTAAGTCCACATCTCCATATTCTCTTATGCATGTTGTGCATTGTGCTCAGGAAAGAGAAAGTAAAAAGGTCTGTTTCATGCTGTTCGTAAGTTTGCATTCTTGAAAAAATCCATCATTTATACATAAAATCCAAAATATTACAGTCCATTAGTCAAGTCTACTGAATAGATGACCTGTAATAAAGTGTACCAATTTCTCTAAACCTCAAATTCCATTTTCATCAAATGAAGAAAATAACTATTTGCTTAGTTTTTTAAGGATTAAATGAGTTAACATATAGAAAGCCCCTAAACAATATCTCAAATATTTAGGCATTTAATAAGTAGTAGCTGTTAACAGTCACTAAATCCAAGTGATTTATGTATTAAAGTAATTTCCCTTACAGCTTGAATGAGATGTATTCAGGAATAAAGAAAATATTGCTTTAAACAGCAGGTAGTAAAGATGAAATATTAACTAAGGAACTATAGAGACTAGGTACATAAAAGCAGCTTCATAAAGAGATTATATAAATATGGCAGTAACAACAATGGATTTGGACAGAAAGGAAAGAATATTATGTGAGAAAGGAAAGAATATTATGTGAGGTGCCTGGCTTTTTAGGTTGACAGGAGAAGATCAAAACTTTGTTCTCTCACTAATGTCCTTGGCAGTTACTCTCAGCTTTAGCATAAAGAGACCCCATTAGGTAACAATGTGGTTTCTCTTACATTAACTGAAGGCAGTCTATCCAAAATCCCTGACTTTTTCAATGAACATGTAGGAATGGACACAACTTAAGAGAGTGAGAGGTATGTTGTGTGGGAGGGATAGAACATAGTAGCTGCACCTTGCCTGTCCAATTATACATGCTTTAAGACATGGCTGATAGATAGCAAAGATGGTAAGAACAATGAAATCCGCTGGTGTGGTAATCATTTTTTTAATTTTATTTTATATATATGCATATTACTCATTCTCCCTTTTCATACAATGCATCCTTTCTTCCTTCAGGTGTAGCCCCCATAAAATTCTCATCACCAGTTCACCCGGGCACCATAATCATTTTTACTTATAGCCATTCTCACTAACCTGTTGTGACCATTCAGAGGTCAAGCAAATTTATCTAACCTCTTTCCTTTGAACCTCTACAGAACAGTTCCAACCAATGACAGTTTTTCAATTTCGTGGATAAATGAAATTCCTTTTATTGGTAAAGTCTGGATAGTTCTACTTTCTAATGATGCCAAGACTGAATTATGACAACAGTAATTACCTAAAAATTAAGAAGACTGCTTCTTTACAAAAAGATCATTAACATTAGAGATCAGCACTTGGTTTTTTTAAGAATAATCAAACAGATTGGTCTCTGGCTTTGTTGGAACATTCACCCCTTTCCAGGTTAAGTGTACCGGCCAGAGCGTTATACCAGTGGGCCGTGAACATGACTATTGCCATCATTCAGAGTTTTGACAACCTGTCTCTTTTCATATCAGCTCTGCTGCATATAAAAGAACAATTCACACACTTGCTAAAGCCAGAAAAGTGAAGTATCCAGCGATATTGCTTTCCAATAAAGTAATAATGCTCCATTAGCTGTTTTGCTGTTACACGTTTTACCACAGACGAATCTTCATTAAGCTGCCTTCCCGTATGTGGCCCTGTGATAAATTTTATCAGTGGTCAGCGGGACAGGGTTGCAGGCTGGGCAGCAGCACAGTGGCTTTTTATCTAGCTTAGTTCCCTCTGCCATGCCCCCCACTCAAAGCGGCATTTCTTGGTGTAATTTATGTTGTGGCATTTTTGTCAGCAGATGTGGTGTCAGCAATTTGTGTGCCTAATGGAAGCTTGCATGGAAATGAGATACTTAACCGCAGAATAAAATTAAGGGTGAGATAAAATTAATAAAAATTGTAATACAAAGGTGTTTGTGCCTGGGTGTAACTTTAAATTTTTATTTTTTAATAAGAATTGTCTCTTGATGGGACTTATTTCCCAAAACTTAAATACAGACACAAGTAATATGCATAAAGTGTACCCACTCACGGTTAAAGTGAATTGTGTCAGCATTTGTATTAGAAGCTACTATGTCCCAGAGGCCTGACAGCACTGGCAAAATATTTTAAATTAAAATTGTGTTTAAAGTTTCAGAGTCCAGAATGTTTAATCATAATTTTTGGTGCTTGTACCTTGGGGGGAAAAATACGATGTATATTTTTGAAAAGTTAAAAAACTCAGCCTAGTACAAATTTTATTGGAGAAATCATTTCACTGAATAAATACTTTGTCCCCCAAATGGTTTACCATAATAAGATTTTCAATTATCCCAATGCAGGATATTGAGAGCATTTAGAAATAGCTGCACACTGTGTTAGAAAAGAAATAGAAGCATTGTTTAGACTTCTTAGCCAAAGGCTCCTGTGATAACCCAAGCTCTAGAGTTATTTAGACTCTCAATTTCTCTAGCTTAAAAAGGGCTTTACACAAATGGGATCCTTATTAACTCTGAGGTACAGCAGACAACAGAAGCAGAGTTAGAATTCTTTCTTGCATCTACTACCTCTCTGCTCCTATCTAATTCTTTTCCTCACTGAGAACACATTTCCCAAGAAATGAAGCTACACATGGACATCTTGAATCCTCTAGACAAAGTTTCATCACCTTATCATGGGCAGCTTCCTGCCATTGAATTAACAACAGATTTTATCACTTACATTTCTCTGTGTTTCAAAAGTATTTTTAAAATATCTTAATAGCATTATTTTCCTTAACAAAAATTACTCAATTGATCCTTTCCTCATATATCTTTGAGTGATACTTGAAAATATTCTGAATGTGACATGATAGTTATTTAATGCACAAAGATGTCCAGGCAGATTTACTTCTGTGAATGATGCCTGCATTTCTGAAACAATTTTCCTCAAGTCAAACTGGCAAGAAAGATTTGAACTTCATTAGTTGAAAATTTTCACCCTTTTCAAAAGATTTAAGGACCTGTCCATAGTAATTTTGATTATAGGTGAATGTTTTGCAACTCAGTTCTGCATCCAAGGTGTATCTACCAGAGCCCAGCTAGGATTCTGAATAGACAGCAGAGCAGCAGACATAGCTTACACATACCAGATCCCAATATATGTATTCAGCTTTGTAAATATGCCTTTAAAAATACCTCGCCATATTTAGCCACTCCTAAATATGTATTTACACAAGTCTACACACTGTAAGTGTTTACCTGGGAGACAGGAAAGGTCTCTCTGGTAAATAATATAGGTTTTATAGCCTTTCATGAAGGAATTTTTTGTTTGCAATGTAAAAAAGTCAACTCCTCTCAGTTATAATTTAATAAAATTTTTTCTTTCCCTATAAATTTTCTACATAGCACTTGAGGTAAAACCCTGCAATGTTTAAAAAAAAAAAAAGACAACACTGGTGTTAGCTTTGGGTACAGAGTGGCTTTGATTCATTTTGCTAAAAATTACAGAGGGTAGAAAGTATAGATATGATTTCTGAAAACCAAACAAATAAAAACAACCTGTCAGGTATATTTTAGAACGAAAGCTATCAAGTGACTACTTACTCTCTCAGATTTAAGCAAATCAGTATCTCTAGGAAGATCCAAATGATTTTAAATTATCTTGTCCTGATTTTTCTAGAGCATTGACTTAATTTGGCACTTTATAATATATATAAGTAGATGTATGTTAAACATTTTCAAATAACAAAATTGTATTAAATTCGAAATAGGAACATGTTCTCATTAAAAAGAAACATTGCCCAGGACACGGTCCAAAAACAGGAAATTTTCAGTGCATATTCTAACTTGCAAATACATGGCCTCAAGCAATTGAGCTGATCTGACCTATGCATTTTGATTTGTAAATTAGATTGTGAGTTACCCTAGACCTAATGAGTGATGGATAAGTACTCGGTTATTAAGTAGAATATTAGTAGAGAAAAACACATTTTTTTAAAAAAGGCATTTTCCTTTTTTTCTAATTGGAAGATACAAAGTGAAATAGAACATGCTTGAATTTCGAGATAATAGGTTCTCACAATTTTTTCACCTTCCTCCCCCCAGCCTTTGCGCTCTCCTTAGAATCTTAAGACTTAGGAAATCGCCTAACATTAAGCAAGTAGGCCCTGGCTTTTGTGGGTCACTTTTGTGATCCCCAGAATGGATATGGTTTAATTTCTAGTTCTTTAAAGTTGTTTGGGAGAATTTCTCTGAAGGGATCACTCACTTCATTAGCTCACTTCCTTCTGGAAGATGTATGCACAGAATTTCCAGAGCTTGTTTGTGGAACCACAGAAGGTTTTCCTGCGATCAAGGACTTAGAGCCCTACAAGACAAGAACAAAAAGAGAGAGCCTCCTTATGTGAACACTTCATAAAAACACTTCATAAATTACATTTTTACATTGAAAGGATTCCTCTGTGTTGTATTCTACAGTTCTAAGAATTTCTCTTTCAGAGTCTATGTCTGGGTGCTTGTACAGAGAATGTGTGAGAGTGATTTATGTTGATGAATGGGAAATATGGGCATTTTTAGCAAGTCCAGATAGGAAAACATTGCAGGTTTTTTTGAGGATAAAAACTTATCAGTTTCTTTAATGAGTCCATTATTTTACCCCCAGACAAAGTGCCTGTTGAAATTTGTCAATGCAAAAACTGATGCTTGTCTGCCTTCTTATGTCATCTCTAACTGCCGCTTGGAAGAAGTTATCTAATATACAATAGATGTGAAAATATTTATATCTCAAATTAAAATATTTTAATGTACTTTATTGTTAAGTCTTTTTCTTCCATTTGTTTCACAGATGAATCCTACTATGAAATATTTGAACAACCTTTTCAAAGTAAAAAAAATGCCTTGTTTTACTTTTAAATGTGCTAGAAATTGAAATACAAGCTTGATGAACATGGAATGGGGGTTTTGCAACTAGGTCACTATATCTGATCTAGGGACTACCGAACACCCCCACAGCAGCCTATTATTAGTATCTAAAATGAATGCAACAAATAAATACCTGATTGTATTTCCATACAAATTTTATACCTACCCTGCTAATTGAATTGGAGTATAATGTACTATTTGTGTATTCAATTTGCACTTTTAAAAATTATTCTATAGAATCTTACATTTACACAAAAGGAAGAATAAATTCATTGTCATGACAATAATACCCATACATGTGCTCCAAAGGACACAAATAACATATTCCCCACCTTCTGAATTTGGACCAGCAGGATTTAATTCTTTCAGCCACAATCTCACATAGCTATAGAGATGGCAGGTTAGGGTCACTCCTATGTACAGCAAATCCATCTTGGTCATAGTATATCTTAAGATAACAAAGAACTAACCCTCACATTGGAATGGTCTGTTAGAAGAAACCCCACCTTCTCTATCTTTATCTAAGACATTTCTTAGACATTATCTAAGAAAATATAATTATCTCTACACCTCAACTTCTGGACAGTCCCTCCACCTATCCCCACTAAGATGCAGGCACACACCCAGAGCTCTAGCATAAGTGGCAAACACCTCCCTATGCTAAAAATTCTGCCTCCATCTCCTTGCCAGTTTTCCTGGAAACAAACAAGTGCACTTTGACTCTCTTCCTCGAGGATTCTTCCTAAAGCTATGACAAGATTTCAGAAATCTTGTGTTTGACTACAATTTGAGACCTCCATTTATTGAGGTGAGGAATAGTGTGACAAGGCTCAGCAAGAATTAAATCACAAAACAGGCCACCAAATGTACTTTTAGATGTCCATTCTGTAAAATTCCTAGGGGAAAGTTCCAGTCTATACTGGTTAAATCAGTCCTGGATGTATTGTGCTTAGATCTTAATGCTCCCTTGAAGGACCATGCAGCGTTCAAGGAAAAAAAAAAAATAAAGCTTCACTGGGGAAATGCAATCATAGTCTATAAGATGCAATGAAAGCCCTGAAGCAGCTTAGAACAAATTGGAAGGATTATGAACTCCCTCCACATATTCAAAGAACTGTTATGCCAAAGGTGGATCAGGCTTATACTGCAAGGAAGCATCTGGTTGAGTTAAAGAACTTTGTATGAGTGATGCTATGCCAAGAAAAGATGGGCTCACTGCCTCAAGAAAACCTAAGCAGTAGCCAGGCACAGGCAACATGCTCCTTGGAAGGTGCCCACATGACCTTTAAACCTTTTCCCAATATGGAAGTTGCATGGATCCACTAAACCAGCCCAATCTGGGGAGTTACAAGGATATTTACAATGTAGTTTCAGGATACTATTAGAGTCAGCCTAACAAGACATGGTCCTTTTAAGCCCAGGACTTCTTTGAAGAAGGCTGAATTCTCTGCAGTGAATATCATCATTCAAATACTTTTAATAATGATAATATAATGATGATGATGATGGTGATCACTGTGGGTTCTACGATCTAAGTACTCTGCTTGAAAAGCCTCATTCCTCTACTTCGCTGGCTATGGGAATTTGAGAAAGTCAAAACTTAAGAATCTCATTCATAAAACTGAGGACTCACAGGGAAGTTTCAAGCTTATAAAGTCATCTGCATACTTCCCAGTGTATGCAGTCAGTACTAATTCTTGCAGGTATGTGTGGAGCAGATATTACCACATAGAAAGCCTGCTACTAGATATTATAGGGAAGAGGGGGGAGAGTGGCCACATTGCAGGAAGTTCTGAATGTCAAGAATTAGGCTAATGTATGTCAATGCCCTACTCCTAAAAAAACCCTCCCTTTTCCATCAAGAACACACACACACTTATGTTAATCTGAAAAAGGAAAAAGATCCTACTGTGGAAATTGTGCTATAAACATATAAAATGTGCTAAATGAAATAATAATCACAGTGATGAACTTTATCAAAATTTACATGAGATGAATAATGCAAAGGCAGAGAAAATTATTCTCTACTAGCAGCAGAAATCCTACACATAGCTCCCTCTTAATTCCAAGATTTTCTAGTAATGCAGAACCTATCTGATTATCATTACTCCTTTATCTTTTTAAAATCAAATCAGGATGGACGCATTGGTCACAAGGGCGATGAGAATTGCCTGATTTCTTTGCTCCAGAAATATTTTTCACTCTTGGTATAATTCTTAAACTGCCAAACTAAAGTTTTGATTTTTTCACTCAGGAGCATGATTATTTCCACATATAAATAGTTGGTGAGGAAAAAAAAAAAAAAACTTGGTGAGTTTGATCCAGTGAAACTGCTGAGTTTATTAACTAGTTATTCTGTATAATCTAACCCTCTGCTATAATTATTATGTATAATTATATCTGATTTAATCTACTTTCAGGTATTAAACCTGTATTTAACATGGTTACTCCTTTGAAATAAAAATGAAAGATGTTTGATCTGGTCAGTTTTTCCCACAGGTATGGGGTATTTCTGACACGAATTTGGACTTTTACCATCCCTTGAAGGACACTAACAGCGTCTGGGTTCTTTCCAGTTTTGAACAGGAATGTGCAATTCATACTGAATCAGTAGTATTCAGTACAGTTTCTACTAAAATTTTCCGTATATATAAGAAGGAATGACTACATTTGAGAGAAACATTTACTACTCACTTAAATTGCTATTTTTTTTTAATTTACTTATTTTTAACTGAGGAATGTCGGGGTACCCCCATCAGGTATTACCACTCTAGTGTACCCACCATCAACTCACCCATATTCCACCACCATAGACCATTGTGCTTCCTTCCTTCTTTGTTCTTTCCCCTGCCTCACACTCCTCCCCTTTTACTGCTTCAGTTCTGTAGTCAGCTATCAACAGTCAAATTGGTCATCTTAGATGCACAGCTCCTTAAGCAACCTTTTCAATGGTCAAATTCCTTCAGGGAATCTGGTTATAATACGTGATCAATTGTGGCATCCACAGATGCCTGTGTTCCAACTTGTGAGTAGTTGGCCTTCGGGAGCTTGGGTTACAGGAACACAATTCTCTCACTCTAGCACAAGGGCTCTTGCACACAGGAGAGGGGGCAAATTATTCAAAGGCTTTGGGACAGTCCCTGGCTTCCTGCCCTACCTTCATGTGGCAGCAATTTCCCTGCAACAGAGGCAGAGGGCCTCAAATCGACACACAGTGTCTGCCTTGCCTCCCACACACAAACCCACAAGAAAGTCTGACCCAGCAAGTATTAAGAAAAAAGCCCTGTCCTCACCACACAGCAATTCTGGAGCATGAGCAGTAGCCACTGCTGTGCTCCTGGAAGGGTTTCATTGCATCCAATTGAAAGCGGGCATAATAAGATTCCTTTGTTGGAGTCCCAGTGGGGCACTGGCAGTCATGCACATATTCTCCCCTTGGTAGGAATGACTATGGAACAGCATGAAATCTCTGCTTTGGCAGGGAGGGAACTTGGTGCTTGCATTTTTCTAAACTAAAACAAGACAGATGATTTGGCCTGATACTTACAAGTTATCTGATATGCTAAATCACCTCTAAAAATAAAAACAAAAGATTTGAAGAGAGTTGTGAGTCTCACAAAGGAAAAGGATGGTTAGAGAAGCTCTCTTAGGAAGAATGATTTTAAAACATGTTGAGAAGCATGGATAGCAGAAATGAAGATAGAGAATGGCGAACACTTGGGATCTTTTAGTTTGTTCTGAATTCAAGGACTGAGAGGGCGGACAAATGTTCACAGCAATTCAGAGTATTTATTTGTACTCAGTCAAAAAGATCTTTCCTAGTAAATTGTCAAATTATTAGAGCGTTCAATAAATACCAAACACTGAACTGAATAAAGACAAAAATAAATCAATCCTGTCCTCACTAAAACCTATTCAGAGATATAAGGTATAAACAATCTAGGGCCTCCCCAGGGACCTAGATACTATCACCCTGACAGCCTGAGTTCCATCACTGGCCAGGGAGCTGACCCACATATGGTGCAGCAGGCCTCTCCTGTCTCCCCTGCTGCTCCCCTTGGCAGTGTATTTTAGTCAATCTGCTTGTTCTGCTCCCCACTCTGCCTCTGGTGAATCCTCTCACCCCCTGCACCTCTAGCCCACATCCCAGTTCTTCCACACAAAAATAAGTAAGATTTTCAAAAAAGGTCTAAAACATCTAGGCAGAAAGGACAAGTATTAAAAATAGAGAAATCTGGCTGAGGGCAATGAAAGAAAAATAACTATTTTAGAGAGAGATTCAAAAATCTTTTAATTTAATTTTTTTTTTTCAAATTTCTCAGTGTGGTACTGGTCTTCACTTCAGTTTCCCTCTCTACCCTGTTAGAGGGCTTTTTTGGTCAGAGATACTGCCTCAGTTTTAAAAAAGGTCAGAATCATTGCTATTTCTCTTTCTCCTAACTAGCTTTTGATCTATTGACCCATCAAAGTCACATAGGTCCCTAGAACAGGTTCATGTTCTAAGTAACATAAGCATAAAATGTTTCTTCCCTAAGGAAGGTACTGGAATTTCTTTCATCAGAATTTGTGCTTTCTCAAAGAGCCCAAAGGCCTGCAGAAGGCAGCTTTGCTACCAAGCTCCGGTGACCTCAAGAATCACTGATCCTGGCAAGTGAAAGAAGAACAGGGGCAAGACCTCGGTTCATTTGAGTTCCTGGTACAATGTGATCAAGCCATTCCATTATTTTTTATCTAATTCAATCTCAAACTGTTTTTGATTGAAATACACAGTACTTAGATTAAAAACCTGAAGACACTTCACAGAAGACTAGAGAGAGTACGTAAGAGCCATGCAAAATGACAAAAATAGAGCACACCAAAAAATGTGTAAATCCTTTCCCTAATATGCTCAAGATTTTAAAAATAAAATGAAGAACCTGTCAATGGGGATGAAATTTTTGAACCACTTAAACCAAACTCAATGTTTATAAATGAAGAAGAGCCAAACCAATAATAGTATTGTGGCACTGATTCTTTATGGTCTCAGTCACACCCACCTCATCACTTAATATATTTTTTCTCCCAATATGTGTTCAATCCTTTTTGACGGCCTGGCTCAAAGCTTAGACAATGAAGCCAAGCCATATCCCTTTGGTTGGTCTCGAGCTT
The DNA here is from genome assembly GCA_004024925.1 of Scalopus aquaticus. NCBI lineage: Eukaryota > Metazoa > Chordata > Mammalia > Eulipotyphla > Talpidae > Scalopus > Scalopus aquaticus. The sequence goes on from PVIJ01000160.1 coordinate 63,857, forward strand.
GGCTGGACTTTCAATGACTTCCACATATTAAGAGCTACTCTTACAAAAGGCTTAATATAATAATGAAGTTACCAAGCTAACAAGTAAGTATCAGCATTTCTTGATTACTTCTATAAGCCAGCCACTGTGCTTAGAACTTTACACATAGCAGATCATCAAATTCTCCCAAGAAATGCAGACTTGGTTCCCATTAGTCACATCTCACAGATAAGGGAATTGAGGCAGGGTGTTAGAACATTCCCAAGGTCACAGTTAGCAAATGGTGGAACCTTGAGATGTCAATTACATTTAAATTGCTGCAGGTTCATAAGATATTAGTCAGCTACACTTTGAGGCTTAACATACTAGAATGTTCACTTTTAGAATTTAGAAAGCTTCATATTGCTGCATCGGGTAAAGACCTGTCAGCATTTCCTGAGGGGTCTGACTGGAAAATAAATTGCTCACCTTCAGATGGAAGCAGAGGTCTGATACTCGCAAACATACACCCAATTACTTACCCCACACCCTTTGCCACCATCAGCTCCGTCTGCAGCAAGAAAATATTAGGACTATTGCACACCCACCCTGCAGATTACTTTCTGGGATTTTTGATTTTTGATTTCTTTGTTTAACATGGTCAACATAGTTTGACATCTTGGGTATGCAAATATTGGGGGAGGGGTTACATAAAGTTCGAGTTAACTCAGGTCAAACCGAGAATAACCTCCATCCTCCTGTCCCTGAACTTCAAAGCTAGCCCCTTTCTCCCTGCTGCTTCTGTGGTGAATGCAGTGGTCACTGGCCCAGCAGCCTGGGTGATCCACATACCCAAGCATTCTCTGAGCCAGAGAACAACCACATGCCCTCCTTCTGTGGTTGGAAGGCAAGGGAGAAAACGATAGAGCTGATAAGTACACCCTGGCTTCCCTGAACTCCCCCTTGGGGAAGTCAACTCTATGTGAGCTGACTGTGCTTACACAAGGAAAAGATTTCAACAGTACAGCATTGTCCTTCTCTGCCTAGGGCTTTTCCTCCCTTACTACCTCATAGCAACACAGGAGGGTTGGTGACACTTTGGAAGTGGTAGGAAGATCATGAAACTGAAAGCAAAGAGACCCAAGTTCTGCTCTAGTTTTATCGCTCACAAGTCCAAATTCCAAGCTCGTAGCCCATCAGAGTTTCCCATCCTATATTTCGCTGGGTTTTATGCACTAGGGCTTATTTATTTGTTTCCTGAAAATGGAAAAAATATAAAATATTTCTCCCAAATTTCCTCAGCTCCTGATTTTATTAAAAAGCATTGATTTGCAGCAAGCAAGTTTTAGTCCTGGAGAAAATTCAACTAGAAATCAATTTCCACGTCGTCTAGAAAGCAGACAGGGGATCTCAGGGAGGGCCTAGATACTTCAGCCATGTCTCTTCTGTGGAGAAGAAACCGAAGATTTTCACACTCGGGATAACTTTTCAGTACAATCAGGAACTGAGCAGTAATATTATCCCATTGCGCACTGGAGAATCTCTTTCTCCACCTGTAGTGGGATTTTAATCTGAGGGATGTTATCTGGAAAGGCCTGGTGGAATCAGAGAACCATCAGACTATGCAGCTCTGGGGGAAGTTGCTTTTCTTTAGGAAATCCATAAATGAACCAATCCTAGTATCTGAAAACATACAAAGGTTCCCCAATTTTAAAATCAAAGGTGTCTGGATGTTCTAAGACCATGATGAGCTGCAGGTAGGAAGGGAGAACTGTTTTTTCTTTGATACTAGAAAATCCATTCAGCACCTTTGTTGAACAGACACAAGGAGCGGGTCCGGCAGTCACAAGTTGTTTTATCTCATTTTGTTCCTCCTGGTTTCCTTTGTTGTGAGTAGCAAGCTAGCTTTGCACCCTTCCATCCTTTACAACGATTGAATTTCTTCTACAGATCTGAAAAATAAACAAACCATTTCCCAGATTACCAGTCAGCAACGCCACATCCTGTGTCAAGCTGATAATAAATAAGAGGGAGGCAGGTAGCCCCCCAGACACATCTGGGGGGCATCCTCTTCTCTGAACAGGAGTACACAGCATTCAATCCCAGCTAAAGCTTGTTTGGCCTTGAGGTCCGCTGAGTTGAAATGGCTATGCCATTTTTTTTCCCTGAATCTAAAGAATATGTTTTCCCTCTGACATTTTTTCTTTTTAAAATTTTGGTATATAAAAAAAATAACCCCTGGGGGAAAACTCCATTGGCTTTTGCTGTGAGTCCCAGGTGTACCCTAATTAGCTTTAAAACTTCTTAAAAAAAATAAAACTTCAAGTTGAAGACAGTTAAAGGAACTAGCAGCCACAGTTTGGGCTAATTAACAATTCTGGTAACACCTAGTGACTGCAAACTGTGGTCTCGAAGATTCTATGTGATACAGCTACCCAGGATCTTATCTGCTCTTTTAACTTCTTTTAAATTAATCAGCTTTATAATGATTAACAACCTGAAATTATTTTTAGCTTCAGTTCTTATATATATTCTTTTCTCCCTCCACATATGTATCCTTTGCTCTCTCTCAGCAAAACCTTCTACTCTCTGATTAAAATGGAATTTCACTGAAACAATACCAATCTCTCTCCCCTCCCCAAACCTGCGCAAACATACACTGAAGAGGTAAGTGTAGAATGTAATCTTTCCTGTGCATCCTGAATTTAGCATTTTCAGAAGCAAGGGGTGAGATGAAGATGAGAAAAGAAAAAATATCGCCAGAGGCCACTGTTCCACAGAACTCTCATTTTGCTCCCCAGAATCTTATGATGTCTTCCCCTATATTCCTCAGCTCCACAAGGAAAAATTGTTCTCAATCCAAGCAGTCTCTTTGCCTCATCTGCAATATAAGGAAAACTGCACTTGTGATTATATGTAGGAGACCCCAGGAGGGGCCGGCTTTATAAAAGCCTTCATCGTGCATAGCTGCCCATTCTGCTGAGCTAGTCTGGGCCAGCCACCAAGAGGGCCTGGTGAGATGGCTAGAAAAATGCACTCAATCCTACTGACCTCGCTCCACCACCTGTAAGGGAAGGTTTCCTTTCAAAACAATCTGTATTTTATCCAGCTGCAGTTCACATGGCCTGAGAAAGCTATTCAGAAAACCTAAGTCAAGAAATAAAAGTTTCTGATTTTCTATTGAGAAAAGACCATCTGAGCAGAAAGCAAAAAAAGCTGGCCTCTAATCCCTTCACTGCCATTTATTAGCTTGGCGATTTTTGAGAAAACAGTTTCTTCACATAAACATAACACTAGAGATTTCTAAAATCCTTGCACCAATAAAGGTTCTGGGAAGGGGTGTGTTCTAACACTTGCTCCTTTGAAGACCAATTGCCAACTTCTGAGCAGTTGCAAGACAGAGCAATCAGGCTCAGGGAAACCCAGATTTACATTGCAGGAAACTTGAAGGGAATTTTCAAAGACCCTGTTTACCAATCTCTTCTGAAATCAGGAGCTCTTGTAGATTAATACTGGTTATCAGACTGACATGAAACCCCAAACCATTTTTCTGATACACTGATCACCATCTGAAGGTAAGATGAAGCAATAAATCACCTATAAAAGTTGAAATAAATGAAGAAAAAATCTATAACAATAGCAACGCCAAGCGAACATTTGATCCTTACTTTGTTTCAGACACCGAGCTAGGGATATCTGCCTGTGTCATCTCATCTGGGCTTCCCCTTATAATCATGCTCTGTCTTCTCATTCTGTTTTCCAATCATCCCCTCAGGCCAGCCTGCCTAACAAACACCTGTCTCCTGCACAGAGATGTTGCTGGAAACAAGACCTTTCTGCACCCAGTCAGTTTGGATCTCATCCACCCAGTAAGCCTCCCACTCAACATGGCCCAGGTGAAAATAAAAGAGGTCCACTTTTGTTAAAAGGAAAAGAAGTCTTGGTGTACGCCTTTCCCTGATGCAATTCCTTCAGTTCTCTGAGAGCATTTTACTATGCAAGGAGGGCCACTCTGGTGTCTACATCAACACTTCAAAAGTTTTTCAGTTATAATAACCATGGTCTCCAGCACTCAACATGTTCTGATAAGACCTCCCTCTCAGTTGAGTGACATGGATAATAAAAGTCTAGGTAGGAGTCTTTGGTGCACTCCTTGGGTATTAAGTCTTTTGGTAGAAAAGTCCATAATCATTAAGCCCAATGCAAGGGGAAAGGAGCTGCTAGTGATATAGCTTTAATTTCCTACAGGTACAACCAGCACAAACTTCATCATTACCTTGTAGTGTTGTTACCTAATGAGTTGAATTTTGGCAGCCCATTAATCTTAATATTGTAAGCATTGATTTCCCCCCCATTCCCCCCCCACCCCAGATTTTGAAAGAAACTAAAATTAGCAAGCTTGTTTGTTTGTTTGTTTTGAGTGGGTTTTTTTTTTTTTTTTTTTTAGCATAACCTCCATTTCAACTTCCTGCTACTGGATATTTTATTACAACAAACAGCTCTATCCTTGACCAGGGTCTAAAAAGAATTCAGGAGAGTTCTGGGAATAACGGTCCCACTTCTCATCTTGTTTCACACACTTCCCCTCTCCCTTCTGGGACACAGAGTCACCATTGACTTCTAAGGAAATTCACTGGAGGCTCAATTAAAATTACTGGGCACAGAGAAAAGCCCTGTCCTCACCTTCCCCCACCCCCAGTAAGAGCTGTTTCCAGGACGAACCCTGTATGGGAAACCTCTCGTGGGCTTGCATTGTGAGACAAAACCAGGAAGTTGAACCAGCTGGCTCATTTGGCAACTGCTGCTGGTTCATCTCAATTCTCTCACAAGTGCCAATGCGTAAAGATTACACCAGAAAAGACCTCACCCACTAAAAGCAGTGCTGTCTCCCCAACTCTCTCAGGCTTCTTAACAATTGCCATTTAGCAAACACAATTCAGGGAATGGCAGCTTTTGGTGCGGAAAAACCCGAGGTATGAACTACATGTACAGTCAAGCTCTCTGAGAAAGATCTTTCACATCACCCATTTTCTCATGATGCTATCTTTTTAGAATGTTCTCACTTAAAACAGGTATGTCCATGCCATCCTTCTTTTTTGCTTCCTGAGATAGCCTGTTCTAGACTTGGACAGCTTTCGCCTTATTGTCTCAGGACCACCATGCCGCCATCTCCGAAATCCTCTTTCTCTCTCTTCTGCAGACCCTCTGGTCTATAGCCACTATCTCATATTTCTACTGATAAAATACCAATCCAATCTCTGATTATCACATGTTCACTGTGACCAGCTAAACAATCACATTTCTTCTGCTGAGGCATCCTGACATCACTTCCATTCAAGATTTCATGTTATTCACCGAAAGTCTAGAAGCAGTCACCAAATCAATCTTGGGGGGAAATACTCTCCAGGCAGAGGGCTGTGTTTACAGTAATAAATAATAAAAAGGCCCCAAAACAGTAGACAGAGAGTAGAAACTCAGTTCTGTTACGTTACATTCCCACCCTGTGCCTCATTTTTGCCCATATGCAAATTGAAGATGTGATGGTCTCTACTTCACAAGGTACTCGTGAAGATTAAATGAGATCCTGTGTGTAAACCGTTAACACAGTGCCTGGTGCACAATAGTCTTAATAAATATTAGATATGAAACAAAAACACAGAAATTTATTTTAACTGAGGTACATTCCCAGCTCCCAGTCATTATCTTGTTATATCTTTCTACTTTCAGGAACATTTTATTCTGTATAGTAAAGAATAGAGAAATGTATAAATGTGTGTGTGTGTGTGTGTGTGTGTGTGTGCGCGCGCGTTAATTTCTCTTTTACTGACCTGCTACCATGTCCTAAATCAAGCAATAAATACCTATATTTCAAGAGACACTGACCATCAGCACTATGAAAGTATGAAAAATAGGAAGTATAGTAATCATAGTCCTATCCTCTGAAATCTAGCTGGTCAAAAGAACACACATTCAAAAAGAAAACAATAGCCACACAAGAACCATCTCTCAAACCTCTATTCCTCATTGTTTAAATGAGTGAGACAAACACTTAAGAGTTAAGACAATTGCTGCCTGACACAGTCTAGGAAAGATTCAGAGTGCAAGGAAAATTAAAGCTGAGCCTCGAAACATGGGCCTATTTGGACCCAATAAGGGAAGTAAGGTGAATTAACACTACCAGCAGGGAAATTTCGGAAACACTGTCTCAGACTTTGGACATAATACAGTATGTTCAGTTGATAGTTGGTCTCTGAGTTTTGCTAGAGCAGAGCAGGAACGTTGCATGCCACCTCCAGTGCAGAGGGGGTTAGCCCATGTTGAGTTTACTGGATGAAGGTTTTCACTTTGAATTTCTTGTGGCCCAGGTGTCACAAAGACGTTTCACTTGGAACACTGTCTCCTAGCCATTGACAGTGACTCATTATAACTCCGTGTTGAGGATTCTGAGGTCATGGGCTCTTAGAGAAAAAAGAAAAAGCATGATTAATTTTTAATGTCTGCCATGACGAAGGAGAAAGAGGTATTCTACGAGCTTTATGTCTGCCACCAAAGCAATGTAAACAATGGAGGTCAAGGAGGGCGATTTTAACCAGAGTGACACCATGAAACGGATGTTTCAAAAAGATTAATTTGGCAACAGATCATAGGATGTGCTGCTGAGAGAGGAGGTATGAAAAAACAGTTTGGAGGATTTTGCTAAAACCTGGACAGCAACCAAACAAACATAAAAGAAGGAATAAAGTTAAGAGATTATAAGAACAAATAGATATACTACCATGACTTCTAAAGAACTGTTAAACTGAGTTAAGGCATTTTATTAGACTCTTTTTTAGTTTTTTTTTATATTTAATTATTTTTACAGCAGTTTTAAGTTCACAGCAATACTGCAAAGAAGGTGCAGAAATTTCCCATATGTGACACGCCCCTACACATTTGCATGTCCACCAGAATGGCACCTACATTGACACACTACAGTCACCCAAAGTGTGTAGTTTACATTAGAACTCACTCTTGAAACTGTCCATTCTGTTCACTCTAACAGTGTATATTGGCATGTTTCCACCATGAAATCATCATACAGACTAGCTTTAATGCCCTAAAATCCTCTATTATCTTCCTTCAAACCCCTAGCAACCAGTATCTTTTTATTGTCTCCATAGTTTTGCCTTTTCTAGAATGCCATATACTTGGAGACATAGGGTATCAGATTATCAGATTGCTTCTTTCACTTAGTAAGATGCATTTAATTTTCATCCACTGGAATGAAGATGGTAGTTCATTTCTCTTTAGTGCTGAATAAATGCATAGAGTTTGGAATGGATTACATTCCATTATCTGAATGTGCCAACCACAGTTTATCCATTAACCTACTGAAAGACACCTCACTTGATTTCAAGCTTTGCCACTTATGAATAAAGTTCCCATAAATTTCCTCATGCAGGTCTTTGTGTGGGCATGAGTTTTTTACTCATTTGGGTAAATTACCAAGGAGGATGATTGTTGGAAATTGTGATAAGAGTATGTTTGGTTTTCTTAGAAACTGATAAACCATTTTCCAAAGTGGCCGGACTGTTTTTGCATTCCCATCAGCAATAAGTCATAGTCCATTTTGTTCCGCATCTTTACCAGCATTTGTCAGTGTTCTAGATTTTGATCATTATAATAAGCTTGCAGTATTTAAATTTGCATTTCTATTACCTAGCATTGTCACTTAGTAGCCATCAAGGTAAAAACAAATAAGCAAGCTCTAAAAGATGATAGATAAAAGAAAAATTTGGATGAGCTGCATTCCTAAACTCAGTGAGTACATTAGTAAATATGACAAAAACTTTACTATGGCAAAATAAGGCAGGAATATTAGAGAATACTAGAATGCTAGGAATATTAGAGAATACTAGAATATTAGGAATACTAGAGAGAGTTATTAATCTCGGGCAGAGGTGATAGAAGAAAACGAACACAAATTTTATCTTCTTCATAATATCAATCTACAAACCTTATTTCATCTACTATCGTCCCTGTTTTGTGAAACAGTGACTTTGTGAACACAGGGCAACATGACAGGTATGTTAGATATAAAGTCACAAAGTTGGAAGCAGATCTCTTTTCCAGGACAAGTCAGTGAACGGGCATCCTAGAGTATAGGGCTGAGAGCAAAAGGGAATATACTGAGTATAATCATCAACAGTATTTGTTCATTTATTGAGAGACCACGATATATAAAGCTCTGAATTAAAAAACACTTCAAAAGTATAAGCATAATGTACTCCCTCCAGAAATACATACTCTACTTGGGAGAAAAAAATAGATGTTTGTTAAAATTAAAGAATTTTATAAGAGATGGCACAGGCCACATGTAGCAAAAGTCTCAGTCAGTAATACTCTTAGATATGCTGCAAGGTGAGTGAAGAAAAGTATGATCTGAGGACAGGAATAAGCATTCACGGAAGTGCTGAATCACAGATTCCCAAAAGCTGGATGAATGTTAGGCAAAAGGAATAAAAAATGAGGAGAAGCTGCTTGGGGAAATACTGGCCCTGACTGGGGCTCCCTGCTCACCGCACAAATGTGTTGATTATGTGAATCCAGCTAAGCTGAGGGAAAGATGGTTGGAACATTTCCTCAGACAATAACCCGATTGAAAGGTCACTTCCTGCCACTTTCCATATCCCCGAGGGGGAATCCCATGCTGGCTCCCAGTACACAGTGATGGCTATGTTGAAAGCAGGGCTTCCGAACAAATGCCTGACTGCAAGAGTCAGAGAACTCTACTTTGGGGCTTAGAGATGAATTAAAGATAAGTATTCATGTCTAAATGTCCACTTAAATATAATACAATCCCTGTGATTTTTCATGTACAATCTTTGCAAAGAAACTCGAGTGTTTTTCTAGACTTCATTAACTTTATGATTTTTCATATCATCTGAGAAACAGAAATTCTTCACTCCCAAAATGAGCAACATTTTGAACTCAACCCTGACCCTAACATGATAAAAATCTGTGCCGTTGAAAAGAAACATAAAGTGTTTTGTTGTTTTGTTCTGTCTCTTCCCCTGAAAGCCATCCAAGGGCAGAATCCTCTCGCGTGTGTTCACAATGAATACGACATAGAAAGAACATGGCATTTTAGACAGAGCTTTCAGAAAAATCCATATAAGGGCAAAAAGAAACATTTGATGCTGAATTCTTTCCTAATTTAAGACATTTTGAGTCCATTTTTTTTTTTTTAAAGAAGAATTCCAGGGCAAATGCTCCTGGGATTTCTTGTGTGAGCTGAATGCAGTGATGAGTAGACATTGAACCAATCATTGAAGGAACCCCAGATAGCCTAAATGTCCTCTCTCTGTGCCTAGCCAGAGAAAACCTGCACAAAACATCTCATTGCTTTCCCTGCCTGCATCTTCAGTCCCAAATCCCCACATAATCTAACACTCTAGCTTTTTAAGCATATTGGTATGTTGTTTTGAAATTGCTCTGGTAACTTTGTGAGAACATTGCAAAATCGAATGCAGTGTTGATCAAAGCAGATGATCAGCATCAGGGTCACCTGGGGTTTTATTAACATGCAGATTCCTGAGCCCAAGCTTATAACTGTGGACTGTGGGATATAAATATGGGAGTTTTCTGAGTATCTGCATTGTTAGATCACTCCTGTGGTTTGGAACCATCATGTGAGGAATCATGGACTTTGAACTCTATTCTTGTTTCCACCCTGAACTTTCATTGTAAATATTCACCCAGTTGTTCGGTCTCTGCAACTCAATTTTTCAACACTTACATAGGATGATTGTGAAGTAAGATATGCAGAAGCACTGGTACATGTAAAAAAAAAAAATTCACACATGACCTGAAAGCAAACATTTTAGACTTAAATGCTGATTATTCTTTTAAGGCAAATTATTTTATTTGATTGCACTGAAGTTGACTTCATAATATGAACTATATCTTCACACATGTTCTTGTGAATTGCCCAGATAGATGATAGCCTTTGAGGTCCAATAATTTATTGTTTTTTTCTTTATTGGTAAGTTCATATTTATCCTTGGTTCTCAGTAAATAGTTGTTTATATATTAGATAGCATAAGATCTGGAAGATTTGTACCAAGCTACTTAGAAAAAGTCAATTAGACAACAGTAGTTTATATCCATGTAGAATTCACCCTGGATGAATTTTCCATTAGCCAGGGTTTTCCCTAGGACTTGAAGGTTAATCAACTATCAGAGTTGATTAAACTTAATGAAGCTGTTGCTTGCTACCTAACAAAACTTATAAGGTGGACCTAGAAGCCCTTTTTGACAACATCTAATTTTCCAGGGAAAAATAACTCAGGTGGTCTAATGAGACTTGTTGACCTACCTAACAAGGCTTAGAATAAGAGTAAGGAGATTACTGAATTAAAAAATATTATTAAGGACATTGTTTTAACGCTTTCTCATATCAATGCCTTGATTGCTACATTGTACCTCTATTTTACCAAAGAAGAAACTGAATCATAGGGAAGTTAAATGACTTTCTCTGACAACCTGGTATGTCTGTTTCTATAAAAGGGACAGATGACCATGGCTAGACTGATCACTTGGACCTGGCAGGTCATCTACACCCAGACATTGGTGTTCTCATTGGCATTCACCAAGGTGACTCACTTCTCCTCTGATCCTTGGCTGATCAACTCCCTTTTTTTTTTTAATTGACATATTTATTTCCTTAAATATGGTAGTCTGCACACAGATTTAAGTCAGTTTTATAGGCCCTGGAGTCTTTTGTTTTGTAAAGTCATTTTTTCCACAAGTTTGTTTTATGTGGCAAAAGGATGAGTACTTTTTTATATGGATAGTTATGTATTTCTGATCATGTTTACTAGAAAAGTAATATAACCAATATATCAAATCCTATTTCAAAAATAGTGTTAAAGGTGAGGTTCAATGATTTGAAATAGTGAGTTGATATAAACTTATTCTGATGACAAACAATAAATACCATTTTAGGTAGTATGCTGATATCACCAAAATTCGGGAAAAGTGATAGAGCAGTTTGCAAGGACTGCATAAGTTGACCTTGTATACCTCTCATTTTGAGATGCTTTTATCGTTTATCTTTAAGAAAAAATATTTATTTCTCTGTTCTCAAATTCCTTGGGAGTTGCTTCAGATCACTTTTGAGCCAACAATATATACATACTTAATTTGAGAATTCATTTTAGACAGCTGATTTATGAGATTCCAAATCACACCAATATGAAGATAGTAACAATAACTCTATTTATGGACTATTAGCCTGAATGATACACTGTTTTACTCATTGTATAGACAGTATTATTACTTATCAGAACTCTTTTGGGGGAGGTATCATTATTCCCAGTTTAAAGACGTGCAAACTGAGACTGCAAGGATAGAGTAATTATCTACCAGCCCCCTAACTTAGTAAATGTGGAGACCGAAAATAGCACCCAAAAGTCCTTGTTCTTTATTCCTTAAAGTTCTTGTTCTTTCCCTAATACAAGTTGCCTCTCTGAACTAAATACTTCTACGTGTTTTTCATTGAAAAATGCTGTCAGTGTATTGTAGTTGTAGAAAACTATAGGTGATAACTCTATGAGCTACAGTGAATTCAATTAATTATATTTTAAGTAGGTTACCTCTGAGAAGTCTGCCACCTGATAGTATCTCCTTTTCTCTGAAGTCAACACTCTCCTTCCCAGGAGATGAAAACCTGGCAACTATATTTGTATGAGATCCCACCTTGCCCTGATCAGGTAAGAATCAACATTCTCCTAAGCTAAAGCCAATCTGATTGATTTTTTCTTCTGCAAATCTGGACTAAATATGACTTTGCTAAACAGACATGTAACTTGAAAATGTGGAACAGTAGAGGGTATAAAGAAGTAGGAAGAGAAGACAGATGCAGGGGTACATCTAGAACCAGAGAACCAAAACTTGAGACTGAGCAAACAGACAGACAGATTATATTACACAACAAGAAATTTAACACTTGGTCTCTAGCTGGAAAAATGTGAATAAAGACATTTTCAAGAAGTGGAACACCTCACTTACCTTTATGCTCTATGAAATCTCCTTATGACAAATTCTGACATTTTAATTAAGTTGGACTGACATGGAACTCTGCTATTATAACCAAAAATTTATTAGTAATAGAGTCAAAAAATTGAAAATAAATTTCTCCTTAAATACTTCCCATTGTGTGACCCTGAACCATTTGTGTTCTAATCATTTACTGGTAGTAACCAGATGTTAAATGACTTCAGTCAATTCTAAAAGGCAGTCATTTGACTGCATTGTAATATATATAATTAATATGCAGATAAATGACACATTCCTTGATGGGCTTGATTAAATTGTTCAAATATTTTTGCATCATAAAGACATTTAAATGAGAAAATATTACCTTCTCCCAAAGCTGCAGAATCTCAAAAGATGGTGTTTATTTATGAAACACACCCATGTTCATCTCATTTAGTTGTTTCTGCTACTCATCCTGTCTGAATCATTCTTACTAGAAACTCTAGAATAATTTTTGGTCCAGACAAAAGTAAAGGCAGATTTAGCAACTATAGCTTGTATATTTAAAAACTGTCCCTTACTTAACATGTGTTAATATGATGGTGTATATCAGAGGAACAAAATAAAATCATCACAAGAAATTACTTAGCTTGAATAATTCAAGCTAAGCCTTTTAGCTGGTTCAAGCAATTTGGTTTTGATTTCATACATCACTAAAGCAGACATTAAAGAAGAATCTACAGAGAGTACTTTTTTTGTTCTTCATCCATATTTTCCATTGGGTTTAAGAAAGAAAAGGGGAAAAAACAATAGAATATCATAGCTCTTTTTATTGAATTGATTTTTAAAAATTAGTCTGGCAATTAAAATCACATTTTTTAAGTAAAAAAAAAAAATACATCTGAGTACAGCATTTGTACTACAAGTTTTAGCAGAATGTGGATTAAATTACTGGGTTTTTAACCACCCTTTAAAAATGGCATTGACTCTGCACTAAAAGAAAAAAATCAGTAAATTCGAAATAGAACATTTTGACACTAGTAAAACTGAAAGCTAAATTAAAACTTTGCGTAAATTGTTTGCAAATTTAATAATCTGAGGAAAACTCTGAATATAACATCTTCCTAGCTGAAATTGATCTTTTCTTAAGTGTTTGCTTTTACTGGATGTTTCTAGTTTATTACAGAAATTATCTAGGCTATAGCTATTGAAATCTGTAGTATGATCTTCTGAGTCGATTTTGGGTAGCAAATCCACATGAACATGAGTATCTAATCTCCTAACCTTGATATTTTTTGGCTTGAAAATTGTTCTTTTCAATATTTCTGCCTAAAAAAAGAAAAGCAAATCTAGAGATGCGAGAAGTGGTCTTGTTTTGTGAGGTGTCATCAAAGTTGGCAGGTGCTAGAAGATTGAAGTGCTAGGAGACCATAGCTGAAGTTATAAATACACATTTTTAAAGAAAAATATCTGGCTAGTTATACATTAATAATATTGTATATCATGCTGTAAATGAGTTTACTTCTACAAAGTGAACACCTTGCTGAAAAGGAGCCAGCAAAGGTTGTTTCTGAAGGGAGAATTAATTCATAACGCTTAAATATTTTTGTTTGAAACCTAAAATCTCAATGTGCATGATTCATTGAATTTATCAGATCCCTAAGAGTTATTATTAGGTACTGTTAATATATTAGTGTATAACAGAGTAATGGACCAGGCTGACCTTAGACTGGAGAATAAGCAACTTTGTTTGAAGAGTCTGTTAGAGACAATCCCCTTAAATTTACACAAATAGTGCTTGAATTGCAAATGTCATAGGAAACCTATAACTATTAAAACACAAACACCTTTGAGCTTCCTTGCAAGCTCTTTCTGCTGCTTACATGATACTTCCCTTTAACCTCATTTTAAATGTCATCCCTTCTTTGAAGTCTTTTCCCTTTCAACTCCTCCTTTTTGCTCAACCCCAATAGCAGCAGATTTAATTAATTGGTCATAGACTCCTCTGTGTTACCAGAGCATTGAGTTACTACCTGTAGCACCACACTTATCATGTGACATTATAATTTTCTTTATGTGCATAGATCTATCACCATATTCTTGTAGACTTTTGAAAGTGGGACAATGTGCTTTGTTTACAATAGGTATTCAAAAATGTTCATCGGAACAAGTGAATAAAATCCTTTTAATAGAATTATGCACATATGTTCACTATCCCATACATCTATTCAACAAGTACCGTTACTTGGCATGTATTTCTTTTTTTTTACTGCAAACTATTTTATCAGATCCAACTCCTGAGATTAGAGGGTGGAGATCTAAAGATCACTGGAAATCTTTCAAGTGCATGACATCATGTAGTGGACGAAGGCAGAGAAAAAGAGACAATAAAATAACTTCTGCTTAAAAATTTGCCTGTGGCTATCTCTGAAGCTAAGCATATAGCTTGTGCTTGATGAAAATTTGTTCAGTGATTGATTGATTATAGCTGAAGTTCAACTGTTTTCTGCCAAAGTAGGTATTAAAATATCTGCTAAAAATTTCATTGTCCTTTACAAAAACCTTTCTTACAAAGCTAAGTTTTGCCCTAACAATTAACCCACATAAGACTGATATTTTTTCGGGCCTCCCTGGTGGCGCCAGGAGGTAAGTCTCAGCACTATGAAGCTATCTGCAGCCACTGCAGCTGGAGGTCAATCCCTGGCCAACCTCTCCTGCCTCGCCCGCTGCTCCCCTCAGCAGTGTATTTCAGTGAATCTGTCTGTTCTGCTCCCCACTCTGTCTCTGGTGAATCCTTTCACCACCCCCTCACCTCTGGCCTACACCCCAGTTCTTGTATGCATAAATAAATAAATCTTTTTTTAAAAGACTGATATTTTTCATCTCTAAAAACTGCAAAATTTCTTGTATACATGTCTTTATATTCTAAATACCCACGGACGATTATATTTATGTAACATTAGCTCATATATCCCTTTCTTTATATGCTGACTTTCTCAAAATTAGAGAAAAACGTTTTTTCTTTGAACTAAAAGCTAGGTTATTTGTGCTTCCATAAGCCAGGAAATTTGGTCGATTATTTCCTCATTAGGATAGTGATCAATAATATTAACAATAATCACCCAGATGTAGTACAAACTTAAGCCTTATTCTAAAGTCTCATCAGATGACAAGATTAGCTTTGGTGTCATTCATAAGTAACCTATTTCAAGTTTTCAATCATGTAAGAATCCTTTTACCCCATTCCTTACAGGTAAAATCTGTCTGGATATAACCAGAGACAGAAATTGTCTTCCTCACAGAGAACCTATTCCATTTTGGAGGAAGTCTGATTCTTAGAATGCACTTCCATTTACTGAGCCAAAATCAGATTCCCTGAACTTCAAACATTGATCCTGGCTCTAGCCTCTAGTGTTTCAAAGATTTAATCTAATCCCTCTTCAAATATTGAAAGGCAGCCATGGTTCCCTCTAGGTATTTTCCAGTGCAACCTATAAACCTAACTAAATCTGTATCATCCAGCACACATGTGTCTATTAGCCACAAGGATAGCATGAGAGATCACTTCAAAGGCCTTGCTCATGTACTAATGCCAGTGTTTCTTCAACCACCAATTAAATAAGCAAAGTGAATTTGCCATGAGTGCTCTTTAAGAAACTCACGTTGGCTCTTGGTGATTGCTGCCTACTTTTGGCTGCACATAAGTAATCTGCTTAATAATTCCTTTGGAATTTTGCTTATTTTTGTTTCCAGAATCTATATTTTATTCTGTATCAGTCACAAATCAACTGGTGTGTGTTTGTGTAGGGGGAGTGGCGGAGGTGAGAAGGGGGTAGAAGAAAGACTCTAAGTATTAAAAATGCTTGGGAAAGGAGGTGGATTTAACGTAGGAATTGGTTACACAGAAACAGCTTTACTGAATGGGGGTGGTGAGGAAACTCAGAGATTAAAATATCAGGAAGTCATTAGGACTTCTAGGTTAGAGAGAAAAAGGAGGAGCTTGTGATACCAAGGCCAAAAGTAAGGGTCATCCAGAGGAAGTTAGAATCTTATGTAACAGAAAGTATAATAAGAGTTCCAGCTAAAGGGGAGACATTTCTAGAAATATGACCTGAGGCACAAAGAGATAGGGAAAATTACCTGATTTTCCCCTCCTTCCAGCTATTTGCTCACCCATGGTTAGAGTGGGGGATATTCCCATTGGCTGAACCCATTGGGAAGTTAGCAGACATAGAAGTCTGGAAAATGCAGTCAACTAGGGGAGGAAAGAGCAGACCAGGGACAGAAATGGGTGCCTTTCCACACTTTTCCATGATTCTTTAAGGCCATTAGGTGACACACCTATATAATATTTCAGCACTTTTAATGCTACCTTCATGACGACACTTATTTTGTTATAGTTTCTTCTAGAGGAGGCTACTCACACAAATGTCTTCCCCAAATTAAACAAGTGTGACAAGCCTGTGTTGTCATTGTTGTCACTTACCTCCACAGTATTGTGTTGTGCACAAGAAAAACTAATGCAATCTCTCTGATTCTAGAAAAATCTATTATTCCCCCAAAATAGATTATTTTATCATCTCCTCCTTTATTAGATGTTCAATTTCTGTTCAACCATCCTTGCATCCTTTTTTTTTTTTAGGTTACCGTTATATTAATGAATAATTAACAGGAGTCAAGTAGACGTAATTTTTCTTCTTGGAAGGTACACTTCACAATCTATGCACTTACTGATTGCTTCTCTTATAATGTGCATCCCACTTTCATTATTGTTAAGAATATAATATACATCATGAAAATGTTTAAATAATAAATATGAAAATACTTTCCATATTATGTTTTATCTTTAAATTATTCTTTTTTTTCTTTTGAGATTTCACTAAAAAAATATTTCTATAAAATCTTTGGCACAAACATTTTAGCATTTAGCAGTCAGGTAGCTTTATAATATCATCAGTCAGCTGGCTGCATTTATGAGTTTTACTAATCTTTCCCCAACAAAATGGCAGGTTTTAACAGTCATTGGCAGCACTAAACCACAATTGCATCATCGTGTTGATTCAGGCTGCATATCCAGCTTTCCCCGACTATCAAAAGTAAACATTTTAATCACAGACACTAAACTGCTCCTCAAATGATGACGCATACAGTTGTGCTGTCAGTCGACCCTGGTCATGGAAACCAACCAAAATCTTAAGATGTGGTTCTTCTGAATTGCATAAATTGTGAACATGAAATACACACCTTTTAAGATTTAATATGGAGAAAAAAATGCAAGATAGCTTATTCACAGTTTATATCGAGTACACATCATAATGATAATAGTTTTGTTGTATAGCCAATAAAATGCTATTAAAATCAAAAGTTAACTTCATCTGATTCTTTTTACTTTTAAATTTGGTTCCTAGAAATTTTAAGGTGGCTAGCATTTGTGTTTTTCTTTGTATTTCTATTGGGTGGTGCTGCTCTAAAGTGAATGAGAAGTGACTACTGAGACAGGACGTAGCAACTAAAGGAGAAGTCATCTCTCCTTTTAATTAGTTTTGTAATAGCAGCAGATTCAATGTCAGACATTTAAAAGAGACAAGACTATTCTCTTCAGCCAAGCAAAACTCCCAGTGTGGTTCCTAAGAGTTCTGCCTGAGTGAAACAAATGAGATTAGGTCCATGATGTTTACTTCATACTGAAACATTTTCTCTTTTCTGAAACTTTCTTGGTATCCTGTTGGCTACTCGGCTGCAGAAGTGCAGAACAGAGAAAGGATGAACGAACAATAAGGGAACAATTGGGAAGTGTTGTTTTGAAACATGTAACTGGTGCTGTCAGCTGCTGGTTCTTTCCATTTTCTACATTTACATTTCCTGACTGTAGTTTAAGAACATTTCACTGCGTGTTACTATCAATCATTCTTAACCTAGAAGTGCACTGTACATTAGTAACAGTTAATTGGCATATTTAAAGTAAATAGCTACTTAGTTTTGTTGTGAAGGTTTTGCATATAAATCTATAACACCACACACTTTGTTTGTTTCAATAACAAATATCCCTGTCTGTAACATTTCTACTTCTGTCAGTAGATGAATAGAGATGAGATCGCATTGAAATACCCTGCACATTAGGTGACAGGCCAAATGGCGGGCAATGTGTAAGCAGGCACTTTTTGCCCATCAAAGGATGCCCATGCAAAGGGAAGAACACAAAGACATAAGACAGTGTGGCATTAAAAAGTTTTGGGAGGCCAGTTGAGAAAGAAATAAAATGGAAAGGAGAAATAGCATATAATTTCTATTATAGCTTTGTCATACATTTTTTATGTTAATGAGCTAAAAGGGCGGTTCTTTCATAGATGTTGTCTTGGCCTGTGACTTTTGTTCAATGTCAACTTCACAAACAGCAAGTGCCATTCTTCCCAAAGCTCAAGGAGAGCTATCTCTCTACTTCCCATTCCCTTCAGTGTTCAGTATCAAGCAAAACTGTGTCTATTCTTTGAACAGCAGAGCTAAAATGCAAATGGGTTAGGTATTTAATAAAAGAAGACTTTTTCCCAACTGTAAAGTCAATGCACCTATGATTTATACCTTTTAAAAAGTCCTCATTACATTTGGGGAACTCCATTATCTCCTGGACCTAGAGGTGCCTGTATCAAGGAGTCAAAAGATATCATCTGGTTGGGGTGTGTGTGTGTGCGTGTGCATGTGCGTGTGTGTGTGTGTGTTGAATTAGATGAAATTTCCTCCATTCACCAACCCACTGTGAAATAAGATGTTTATAAATGTAAAAATATAAGCAGTTGTCCATATAAATCATTATCACTGCCCATAAAAACCCTCTAAACTAACAAAAAAGTTCACAATGAAATTAAGAGTATCACTAGAAATACAATTGGAGATCAGAAATTATAGTGATACTATTATTACTAAAAAGCTTTTTTCTGGAAATAACCTGAAGAAAGTTAAGCAATACTCCTTTCTAATTTTATTTCTCTGACAAAATTCAAATCTGAGGTACCAAAATATGTTGTAGTTAGGAGAGCATTTAGCGACATCATCATTAAGCAGGCTTTGACACTTTTTTTCTGGGTTAGCTAGCAGTGGCATTTTGTCATTGCTAGGAATATGCCAGCACATCCTGCAAAGGTAGGAGTGGTCTGAGCACGTGTCCTTCAGCCACTCCCGTGTATTTTATCTACACAGAAGGAAACAGAAAAGAAGTTGCCAGTAGTGTTATCTCAACATGAGAAAATATGAAGAGGGGAACTTCTCTTTCTCAGTAAAACCATCAGGAAGAATTTCCCATCTGTTCTAAATTTCTCATATTGAACTCTTCAGTTAAGGTCCACAGTCTTTCATGGCTCCCTGAGGATTTCTAAAAAGATGTTTTGCCATTGTTAATTCAACAGTAAAAATCGGCATTTTTAGTATTTGTGAGGCTCTTTTCCATTGAAACTTTTCTGTCTTCATTGGTAGCAGTACCACCCAGGCTGGTGGTAGGGGCAACAAGTGTTTCCTTGTCACACAGCCTGTTTAGCAAAATACTCTGTCCTATTTCATGCCCTCTGTAACATGCTGAGATGCGTTCCTTTTCTTTTAAACTACTGTTAGAGACCCTGGGTTGGCACACAACTAGACGGTTGGTTTGACATCTTTTCAGGAATGAATCCATTGTGTCTATTTCAACACATCTTACGTAAGATGATAAAATTATGGCTCTAAAGTGGTACTTCTTAAACTGTAGTAGTGAACATGACTTTAATTTGCTCCTATCCAATCAGACAATACTTCAGTAAACCAAAATTAAATGAACTTCTGGAAATGTGATTGTGTGCTTGGAATCGCAGTTATGTCAAATTACTGTTGAAGTTTCTAAATTCTCACACTCGGTTTCTTTATTTGTCTAAGCATTGAAATATACCAGGTTGCTGATCAGAATCAGTTGGCAGATTAAGTGTTGACTAGCGACAAAGAGCTACCTTCAGTCAGATCAAGCTCACTATATCATTCAGTCCCAGCATAAAAAGTAAACATTAAACTAAATTGTCTCTTCAAATGGCTTCTATCTAGAAATGAGCTGGGGCCTTCACAGGTCTTTTTTCCCCATTAAATACCCTCTGGTGATAAGGCGCTTGAGAATTCTCCAGGTATTAAATAAACATGTCAATGGTCTTATGGCAAAGAGTTAGAAAACCCTTGATCAAAGTGTGAGAGGGCAGGAAGATACTTGAAAACATTTTGGCCTCCAAGTCTTTGGAAAAGGAGAGAAATGACCAAAGAAAAACCTAGGTCATTAAAGAAAACTTTAAGAATATTCAGCAAAAGGGGCATACAACTGTATCCAACTTCTCATACTAAGATGGCCAATTCAGTACTGAAAGGCCATACAGAAAAATATATTAAACACTATAGTGCTTCTGGGCACTATCCTTTTATAAGTAGTAAGTTTTTTCAAAGTCGTCAAGCTGTTTATTTTGTATTATATGAACAAAAATATCCAGATGAATTCCTGAAATTTCCACCACATTAACCGATGTCAATATGTTGCAGAGATACAAAGAGACATTCAGTGAGATACTCACCTTCCAGCTGTGCCTAGTATACCATTGCTTTTAGGAACTAAAATACAAGGGGAACAGTGTTCTCATCCACATGTTCCAAGAGCCATAATAACTCCCCCCTTTCTGGGTTCCATTACTTGAGTCAAATTACTTTTCATACTGTTTCTTCATGTACTTTGCAACACGATCACATCCCATTTTTCTTCAAAACTCTGGCAGATTGTTTGGGCTAGAGATAGATGGAGACAAGAGGCACCATCTGGTGCAAGATCTTTATTCCTTGTTAACACTAGAGGAGTTCTGGTATTTTACATGGTTCAGGCAGTAGCAAAGATTTTTTTTTCTTAAATGCATAGATTGAGAAGGTGTAAGATGGTCAAATGGCCCTTGACACAGTCTGATCACATTACTGTTTCATTGGTATAGAGCGAGGGGTTTTTGTTTTTGTTTTTGTTTCTTCAATTCAGATAACCAGTGGCATATGGTTTCATGATTCACAAAGATGGTCCTTGACTATAGATTTGACAATCTCAACATAACTTCCAGGCTTGCCAGAGCTGTGTTATAGCAGAGAGAGCAAATAGCTCATGATATTTCTCCTCTGATGAGTAAGCTCCAAAATCACAGGTTTAAATTTGATCTGGTATTGGAAGAAAAGAGGCCGTGTCCTCTCATGCATGCATGTCTTTGTCACAGGTGTCTATTTCTGTATCATTGGCCTGTGATGTCAGGGACCAGAGACCCAAATAATGCCCAAGTTAATTCTATTGACCCAGATTGAATATATTCTTTTTCATATATTTCTATTCTTTGAAACTCCTGGTCCTTCCTGAAAGTTAGCTGTAATTCTAAAACTCTGGTGACTGTTTAATAGAAATTTTATTCACCTTTCACACACAATTAAAGTCAGTATTTTCTAATGAAACTAGCTAAGATTTGGGAGCCAGGAGATTTGCCTGATAGTGCTGAGAAGCTTACTCACAGCTACCTTATGGGGATAAGTGGAAAATATGAGCTGGAATAGTGCTTTGAAAACAAAGTAACATGTGAAAAAATAGGGCTATACAAGTTATCTTAACTGCAATTCAGGAATTAAGTTATAGGAAGCCCTCACCTGTTTGTCCCTAAATCCAGAATGCTGCTTGGAGTTACTACTGTTTGGAATGTGTTGCCAAAATAGGAACTATCTTTAGTAAGATCACATTACAAAATGCCATTTTAATGTCTGTGAATCACTCTGCCATTAGCCTACACAAGCTTGGTCATCAGACTCCCCTTGCCTCCTGGCCATTTCCTTTGATTCTTGTGTTAATCTTAATTAAATCCTCACTTCTCTATCATACAGCTTCCATATACTTTCTTACCTCAAGCCTCCCCTTTTTACACCAATTTCAGGGTTTATGAATTACGACTTTTCCCCTCAGTCGTTTGACCTCCTATCCCTTCCACTTACCAGCCCTTCACTGAAAATCCCCTTTTTTTGATATAAGGAAGTGTGCAGATGTCAGTGGGGATAACTTGAAATGAAGAAGGAAAAGAAGAAATAACAGTGCATGCTTAAGATAAATAGGGTGCTATGTTGAAGAAAGCAGATGTCAGTATGACAGCAGATGGTGCAGATAAACTCAATGTGAATATGGGCAACCATTGCATTTGCCACATGGTTGAGAATGTAAACCAGATACACAACTCAGAATTATAGCGAGCATTCCAAGTGGTTATTCATTAATGCCCCTTAGTCAAGAGCTATGCCACAGTAGATTCTTTTTATACTTGCCCAAGTATCGAAATGCTATATAATGCTTAAGTCATTATGCTTGAAAGCTAATAATTTTTGAGGAGACTTATTTTTCTACTAACAGCAAATAATTTCCATCAATGTTCAAAAGATAAGTATCTGTATATTCCTCATACACTTCAGATTCAATTTTGTAATGGACTCTTCTTCTTTTCAGACTACATGCCCCAAAAGAAAAAGTAAATGTACATCACTCTGTCTTGACCAAGTAGGAGAAGCCAACCTCTCATGACAGCTCAATTCTTCTCTACTCTGTGGGTTGGAGGTGACACAGAAGGTAAAATCCAAAGAGTGACCGATGTCAGTGTGTTTTAAATTATAGTAACTTGTTTGGTAAATTCTACTTTGGGACATAAATCAGAAGCTAGGACAAATTTAGAATCCAAGTTGTTACCTATAATTTGATCATCTCAAAATCTCCAAAGGTTCCCCAGTGAATATAAAACAAATCACACTAATCAAAATTGACATTGATAGCTCTCCAGAATCTGATAGCAGCCTATCTTTCCAACATTTAAATTGTTATTTTCATTTACTAACCTTCAGTTCCCTGTAGAAAAATCTATTCACTGTTATTTAACATTATATGGATAGCCTCCAAGTTCTACAACTTTGTTTATAAGTATCTCTTTTTGAGACATCTACTTTCTTACTCTCAACTTACTAGACAACATCCTCCCTTAAGATCCATTTTCTAAAAAGGCGACACCTGTTTCCTTCCCATTTGCTCCAGGCCACGACGATCTCTCTCTCTCTCTCTCTCTCTCTCTCTCTCTCTCTCTCTCTCTCTCTCTCTCTCTCTCTCTCTCTCTCTCTCTCTCTCTCTCTCTCTCTCTCTCCTCTGATCACCTAGAAAACTGATTTCCCACATGACCCACTGGGTGATCTTTGGTTGGCAATTAAATTTTTTTGCACATGCCCCACCCTCTCTAAAATGCTATTTTCACGCCAGATGCTGAGATTAAAATCCCGGAGTGTAAGTTCACTCCTTTCTATGTGGATCCTTTACAGTGTTTAGAAAAGGCATTCATTATATTTGCCAATGCATCATTTTATTGAATCCTGCATTTTAATAGAATAGTATAATCAATATTCAACTCCAAATTTCTCTAACTGTTGCGACTTTTGCCAACTTGAGACTGGTTTTATGAAAGCATATTGCTAGGCACTAATGTAAGTCTGAGATAACACCCTAAAATCTATGTTAGAAAAATACAGATTGAAGTCTCTGAAACAAAGTAGAGATAAAATTTCATTTTCCTTTAAAAATATGCAACAATGTGCTTTGGTTTTTAAGACATAATGTATTGTTTTTAAAAGGCATGTTTCCAATATAGCTAATAGTCTGACCATCAACAGAGTAATACAAGAAATGATTAAAAAAAAAGGATTTGTGCTATTGTAGGATTTTTGTAAAATAAGATAACTGTAAGATTGACCCCATCGGCTTTGACAGCAAAAATAAAACATGTAAACTAGGTTGTTTTGAAAAGATGTTGAAACAAATCTGGTCTGTATACTCTTAGCTAGGCTTTGAAAAACACAGTCTTTTAGGATGATAGAGAATTCTAAAAAGAATTTGGAGTGCATAGAAAAAATACTGTGCCACAACCTACCAGCTTAGCTCTCCACCAAAAACTATGCTCCCTCCATAGTGTCGTATTATTGCTGGAAGGTGATTATTCAGCCAGGACTCTGTTTTCCAGCCCCCTTGGGTTTAGGAGAGATCACATTACCAGTTCTTGTCAAAAGAAAAATAGGTCTAAGTGGTGTAAGCCATTTGGGAGATGAAAGGGTTGAAAATCATCCGTGACTTCACCACAGTATCTTTTTCTCTCTTTGCCCAGGCAATTCTCCTTTACATGCTTTTGTCATTGCTACGTTCTGGTCCTTGTGACTATGAGATTTTTGTCATAAGCTAAATGTATTAGTCAGCTTGGCGCTATTATAGCAAAATGCTATGCACGGGTGACATAAGCAAGAGACATTTATTTATCACAATGTTAGACGTTAGGAAGTCCAAGATCAAGACGCCCACAGCTTTGACTAATGGTGGGGACCCTCTTCCTGGTTTCAGAAAGTCACCGTCCTGTTGTAGCCTCACTTGGCAGAAAGGGGAAACTGTGTATCTCTCTTCTCCTTATACACTTATTATAGACGCGCCACCTTTGTGATGTCATGTAAACCAAATTGCCTCCTAAAGGCTCACCTCCTAATACTAACACATGGGGGTGAGGGCGTCAACATATGAATTTTGAGGGATACATAAATATTTAGTCCATAAAAGTAAGATTTCTTTTCCCAAATGTGGTATTTATTATTCATTTATATACAAATCTTAAGGAGAAACTTAGAGAAGAGTGCAATTATCTAGGAAAGCTGAGACTAGTATCATGCCTAAAAATTCAACATTGGATTATAAGTAAAACAATGATGATGGGAATGATGATAATAATGAGTGAATGGCTTTTGCTTGTTTTTAGAATAGAGATTGTTTTTAAAATTTTGTTAGAATAAATATCATATTCCAAAGGGCTATTTTTTTAGTATTTCGAAAGAAAAAAATATTATTTCAATTAAAACTGTGCTAGCTAGAGCTTAAGCAATCTCTATAATTATAAGAAATGAAAGACGATTTAAACCTATTGCAATATATTCCTCCAAGGCATTCGTTGGTTGCTTCCTTCGGGGCATTACTGTAGCCTAATGTGAAAGCTACTGCTTCAAACCACTGTCTGTCCAAGTAAGCCCCCTGCACAGCCCTTACTACTCATTGCAAAGAACTGCATTATCTTCTTAATACCTAATTTAGAATGAACTTCTATGAGCTCTTCTCTGCACAGGTGTCTCATGCAGCCAGCAACATTACCCAGAAACTGGACCAGATAATAATATAAAGTTTGGCTTAACTGCAAAAGGGTGAAATGAACCTACTATGCCTATGAGACCCTAGAAATGAAACACAGTTTAACTAATTGTTGCATAATTCTTTAACTGTTAGCTAATATTCACATTTACCAGGGAAAATAGAAGTAGTTTAAGCAAAAATTCCTCTTTTTAAAAATCTATATAAGAACATCTTTTCCCTGATTTGAAATGATTTTCCCCTTTTGCCCCAACTTGTGCAGTTTTGGGGGGTTTCCAAGTGTAATAGTGCTTCTGACCATTCTTAATTGCACGGTAATGGACGTTGAGCATAGGAGTGTGTGCAAACAGACGAGACTTTTCTAGTCTTTGACTGTTCCTTGCCTCTGGCCTCTGTCAGAGAGGCTTGCTAACTGCATCTCAGGGGAGCAATCACACAGCTTGGCTCAGCCTGTGGCTCTGACTACTGGGACTTCCTGAAGTCACAACCACTTTGGCGTCCAGAAGTAGGGCACGGTATGTCTCCTCTTCATAAAATCTAGAGATTGCAAGGAAAGTGTGAGACACGAGAGCTGATTAGGGATGCACCTTAAATGGTATCAAGGGAGCCAGTTAGCAATGCAAAATATGAGATAATGTAAACATAACATTCACTGCCAGTTGATCATTTTTATGAATACCACGAAAAGCAAAAATACAACAGAAAGTAAAATGGAGATCAGCAACAAATACGAGATTTCCTCAAAGATAATTTTGCATAAAAGTTCAATTTCATGGAGGAAAACGCATATTAAAATGATGTAGAATGATGTGCCAGAAAAATTTGATATGTCTATTTGTCGTTCTGGAACTTGCTTGGAATTAATCATTTCTAAGGGGTATATCTAGTCCTTTTTGTAAGTACACCGTTTCTTGAATGTTATTGATTGAGATTGAAGTTGGAAGATGCAATTATTTTGACTGTATTTAACCTTCTTTTGTGACTACAATAAAATGATTCCCATTTTCAATCTTAAGAATCAAAAGTAATTTTAACTCAGGAATTTCCTTTTTAATTGTTAGGTTTTAAGAAGCCAAGCATCATGCTTAGCAGAGGGTGCCTTTCTTCCTCAGTAACTCCGTGTAGCTACTCTGTTGTCAGCCTAGGCTTTCAGAGAGAGGAGCAAAAATCTTCATAAAAGCCTTGGCCTAATTAACAAGAATGAACTAGATTTTATGATGAACAATTTATAGGCAGTTAATAGAGCTCACACACGGTAGCCAGGAGCTAGATAATTTATCATAAAAGGAATCTCACTTACACTCTTAATCACCATTCTCTTGATATTGCAACCAACTGCATTCACAACTGCCACTTTTATAAGCTTTGATTTACTGACAAATGATGCCATATTCTATAGATAATAATGAAACTTATAAATGTAATAAATACTTATATCTCTGCCCATATGTCTCAAATTTTTGCTTAACAATTTGCTCTTCTATTATTATCTATAGATAAAAATAATTTTTCAAAGATCTTTTTTCATGGTTCATCATACTAGCTCAAATAATAATAAAAATAGCAAATTCTTTATTAACCAGCCAAGGTATTTTTTTAAAATAAACGGATTTATCCTTAAAACAATGGCAGCTGTTGTAATGATGAATGACAAATACTTTACAAATAAAATAGTAAATATTTGAATGTAGTTTTTTTAAAGGCAGAATTTCACGTAGGTAAGACATAGGAGATCATATTTTCTCTTATCATTTGGTGTCTGCTTTTTTTTTTCTGTTTTGAAGTTAAAACAAAACACAGCAGATATTGTGTGGGCAGAACTGGGAATTGGGTGACTGTATATATCTGTTTATATCCATTGATCTTGCAAAGGATTCTCAATATCTTCAATAAATAATACTTCCTCCAGGAAGGCTCCCACTGGTATCCCTTCTCTATGCCTTCTTACCATCTTAGCCATTCTCTTGACACAAAAACAAACTGTGTTGTCATCGCCCAGCCAGAATTCACCTTACCCTTGACCATGAACTCCAGGACAGTGCCGAGTTAAACACAACATCTGGGATATAATGTATTTGAATGAATGGTGTCCTCCGCTTCCAATGTCTGTAAACATGAGCATAAATCATCTTGGTTATATGATCAAGAAATAAATTTCAATACTAAAATGGATAGTGATATAGTCTATATTTTAAAAAGTAGAACAATCAAAAGTCATGACTTTCTCTATTCCTTTCTCATGACCAAGATTGTATATACTTTCAAACATTATGTCCTATTTAGATATTCCACATTTAAAAATGACATGTTACAATTTAAAAAAACTGATAGAGAAAATAATATATAAAAAAAGAAATGACTAGAATAGAAATCCAGAAGAGATAGAGAAATATGATTAACCTGAAGCAGATGGCTAAATATTATAATCATCACGGTCTCTAGGGATACAGAAAAAGTGTTGCCTGATCTTTGAAGGTTTAGGGACGCTGGAAAGTTCTTTAAGCTCCATAAGAAACAACTTCCTGACCTAACTTGCTATGAGATAGATTATGTATATCGGTCCACTCAACAGACCGTTTTTTAATAAATTAGGGATTTTGTGCAGCCTGCCAGACAACCAGTTTTTATGTGACTGATCGAAATATGGTCAATTTTATTTTATCAATTATTCCAAATATCAAATATGTTTCTCTTTCATCTAGGATTTCTCATCTCCCATCAAGAAGTTATGAAGATTGGTTCAATTTTCTATATAGCAACATAATTTTAGTAAAAAGGAAAAGTATCCTTTTCCCATTCAGATTCACCCCATTATGAGAAAGAAGCTGAGGCACAAACAGCTGTTCCAGAATGCAGGTCCAGAACTGCCACCTCGCCCACAAGAAGCCCATGTCTCTGCACACTCAGGAGGGCCAGCAGGAGAATGGGACTGAAAATCTGTTAGTGTCTAGTGCTTTTTCAGTTTGTTTGCCAACCTAGAAGTGCTGAGTCCCAATACAGAACATGCCCCTAGCAATATCCACTGAGGATGCCAGACCAACAGGGCCTCACCAGCCCATGACACCTATGATAGATGAAGCCAACAAATCTTCTAGCCTGTGTCCAAATAAAGCTTAAAAATGCTGTCCTTTATGATTCCTAATATCAAGTAAAAATAGCAGAGGTGGTGAGTTCAGACCTGAGATTCACCTTGGAGATTTTGCCTAATTGTACATATCCCAAAAACTGTCTTTTTTCCAAATGGAATTGGTCATTGACATGTGGATGTGCTCCTAATGGCAAAATAAAAATATTCCCTGCCTGAAGCATTATAATAAAGTTGTCTTTTTCCATTTCATTGTCTCAGAACATTTAATCAATTGACATGACATCTGGGGCAGGTCAAAAGGAGCCACCTCTATTAATTTATAATTGCAATAGTCATTAACTTATTGATGGCACACTATTATTACTTTATTTTTAACAGTTTTAGTTTTCATTTTTGAAATGTTTTTAAGCTGCAAACTCTCTTGGGAGTAGAAGGTAGAATTCTATATACTCTTTAATCCTCTACTTGCCATTTTGAAAAAAATCCAGCCTCCAGGAAAATCCGTACATGGACACATTTTGTCTGTAACAAATCTGATCGCCCATTTAGGAATGTTGCCGATTGTCTACTTAATGTCAAGAACTTCAGATCTTCCTCCTATCAAACGTTCATCTAAGATCAAAGTTAAATGAAATTTTGAAAGGTACCCCATTTTAAGACGGAAATGAGTATATAGTAGAAACAAAAAAAAAATATGAGTTCATTTCTTTTTTATCTCAGGAAAGGATCTATTATCAGATATTTCCAAATCCATGAGAACATCAATAATTTTCTTCTACCTGTAGTATTATCTCTTCCCTAATTATAAAATAAAAGCCTTGTGTCCCTATTAAAGGAGATGTGTGTGTGTGTGTGTGTGTGTGTGTGTGTGTGTGTGTGTGTGTGTGTGAGAGACAGAGAGAGAGGTGAATGTGGGGGGGATATGTGGGGTGTGTGGGGGGGCAGTGTTTGAACAATGGGAAAAGAAGAAATGGAATGAAAGAAATACAAATATTTGCTAAGATGCTGACTGGCACAAAGTAAGCAGTCGCCTCCCTCTGCCTACATGGAAAACCAAATTTGCCCCATCTTTCCTCCCTCCCTCACCCATCCCCCTCTCCTGGGCCAGGGCCAGTTTCTCTGTCTTATCTTCCTGAGTTTACAACAGGATTCTGATGACCCTATCTTAATTCTGGCAGCAGCAAGCTAAGTACTTTACTGACAGGACAAGGCTTATCCCAGGCAGACAATGGGAAGTAGATAACTGTTAAAAATGCTTAATTCCAAACATGGAAATGAATTAGCTAAACCCCTTTGGTAATGATTTTCCTCAGTAACAAATACCACAAGGAAAGGCATTCCTGAGCACAATTGTGTGTACATGACAAGTGGTTGGATTCATTTATTTAGCATGTTTTACATAAGCTGTGATTAATAGTCTACATTTTTCTGATATTGTCTCCATCTTATTGTGAATTTTAGGTCTTAAACTATGGCTGTGTTTCAAATATTTGAGAACATACCAGACAGGCATCCTCCACCCTATTACCAAAAATATTATAAGTACTAACTAGCTGGGGAATCTGCAGCCCATATTTCTTCCCCATCAAGCTTATAAAATGTCTGTGCCTACAAGCATTTGCATGCAAATTTATTTGTTGAACATAAGTATATTCAACAAACCATAGTCACTCTCCATGCAGGCAAATGGTCTATTAGAACAAGGACTAAATTGCACATACCATTCAGGACATCTTTGAACAACACACCCTTTCCATAGAATGTGGGCCACTCATCTACACATCCTAGTATTTTGACATAAGCCCTGTCAGAAGATTCTATGTTACCAGATACACTTCTTTTGAAAATGTCATCCAGGGTAAAAATTGATTTTCTGCCTCAAATGCAGCTGCTACTCTGAGAAACCTCCTATCCTATTAAAAATGTCCCTATTCCACCTCCACCTAGACATAGGCCCATGATGAAACTGATGTATTTGTAGGAATGCAAAATTCTCACTGATTGATTTATTCATTCAACAATTGTATACAAATTAATGTTCTAGATGTTGGGGATAGAGTAGTGAATAATATGGTAAAGGTCCCTGTCCCTATGAAACTACTTTGACTGATTTCATATAGTAGATTGTTTTGTGTGTGTGTGTGTGTGTGTGTGTGTGTTTAATTTGTTAGAGAAAGATTATTTTGAATTGGACAAAGCAAACCTGTCCCAATGCTGTGATAGTTGAGCAAATCAATGTAATTGTATTTATTAAATGTCCTGGTGGAAACAACATCGTATTTGCAAAGACTCAGGTTTTAATTTTTTAAAGGTAGGTAGGCAAATTCCTAAAAACCTTCTATCTTTTAGTATTGAATTGGTAGCCCATCCTGGAAATTTCTCTTTCCTCTAAAAGGGTTCACACTGGTTGAACTTGATGAAATTTTCCATTTTAATATTTATACCATGGCTAAAACCCACTACATCTGTATTTTTAAATATGAAGACACTAAATCAATGGCTCTCTACCCTAGATGAACAGTAACTTTGGATTTTAGCCCTGTTGACATTGCTTTAAATGCTGGAGTAAGTAATATGGGGATATGACTTAGTAGGAGGGGTTTGGAGGTGCAATCCACAGGCATCTAAGAAAAGGGGATGGGGTAAAGTCTTAGAGGACTGCTGAGTCCATTATCTCGGGGCGTTCCACCAACTTATAAAAAACCACCTGATACAAGTAATATAAGTGAAAATTTTTGAAGCAATTCAGTACCTTCCATAGGAGATTTATTCCAGGTGACTTAGCACAAGATATCTGTATCAGGGGATAGGAAAAAAATGGTGATAATACCATCAAGCAAAATTCAGATTGGAGGTGATATATGTATGTTTGTGGTGTTACCACATTTGTTACCACATTTTTTTTCAAGTTATGCAACAGAAATCACACTTTCTTGAGGTTAAATACTGCCCTACTCTCTTCAAAAGATTTTAAATTTCACACCTCCACCCACACATTAAATTAGTAGTCCAAACCAGATGGAGGTTAGATTCTTAGGTTAGAGAGACTGTCTGGCAAAAGTCTTTCCTTGCATTGCCCATAACTACTGTTTTTACCTTAGGCCTATTGGTGTTTTACTTGCTTTCTGACATTTAATGCATTAAAGCTGTTCTAAGTCTACCCTGAGCTGTACAACTTTCCATACCATGATAACAGACAGTAGCTCAAACAGCTTTTTGATAGAACATTAAGAAGAAACAAGAATGAATCAAAGATGAGTCAGAGGCATTTTAGTAAACGAAAACATTCACAAGCCAGCATCTTTTCTCATGGTGCTTTTATACCCCACAACAACTTTCAATTTTATTATCACCCTTCTCCCTCTACCAGTCTTCTACAATACATAATTTTGAATTGCATAATTGTGTGTGTGTGTGTGTGTGTGTGTGTGTGTGTACACATTCACACGGGGCGGGGGGTAGGGAAGGAGTGTTCCTCCCTGTGTTTTGGTTTCATTTAACTAAAGTGTAAGTTCCCACATGATAAAGGGCTTATCTTACACTCCTGTCACTCAGTAGCTTCTTTGTCGTTGGATGAAAGTTGGACAGACCATGGGGACTCAGAAGATGGGCAGTGAATGGAACTGCTTTTGGATAAGTCTCCTTGTCTAGGATTAGAGTTTGACCTGACTCACATATTCAGAAGGAAGCAGTTGAAAACACATAGTTCTTGGTGGACCATCCATACTCCTGGCTAGAAACTAGTAATTTGGGAGTCAGAAGAAAAGATCTTACAGTTCGAAAGCAGAATTAGATTTGAATATTCAGTCTCCTGTAAAACGGGCTCACAGAATTGCAATAGGAAGAAGCAGAGTGTGTGTAAAGCAGCTGGAAAGTGACTAGCATACAGTAGGTGCTTGACAAATAATAATTATTGTTATAATGGGCCCATTGTCATTTAAAAAAACAGTTTTTGAATATATTTCTGTCTAGAAATCCAGATGAGATAAAACATTAAAAAAATGGGTAAATTTTAGTCTATGAAAAAGTTTAATAGGGTCACACTGAAAATTGGGTCCTAGTGAAATTGGGATTTAGTGGCAAGAGGGGCTACTCTTTGACTTCTCTCTTTCTGTCCCAGAAATGTACTTTATTTCTTCCCTCTTGGTTGATATTTATAGTGTGAAAAAACTGTGTGTTGTAGAAGCTACAACAATGTGATACAAAGGAAAGTCTGGGATTTGAAATCAGCATATGCTTGTTCTGCTCTCCTTGGGAAAAAAAAAATTTAGCAAATATCTGAGTCTCTCTACCTTGTTTTGGTCAGTTGTGAAATGACATACTTTACTGTGCTCTTGAGAATATTAAAATTATAAATAAAGCTTACTGATACCTCAGAGTTGAGGTGAGCAAAGCAATTCCTCAATCAGATAAAATAATACTTAAGTGTTACTTCCTTCTGCATGCAAAGAACCATGAAAGACTCTAAAGAAATGGAAGTCAGACGATCCACCTAAAAGCTAGTCGCCTTAAAAAGGACACAAAACAAAATTGACATAGTGCTAACTGAAACCACAGAACATTCCAGATGAAGTGATGGCACATACAGTTTGATCACCAACCTCCCAGGTTATTACTCAAAACTATCTCTCAAAGCTTCCTGAGTCTTACTTGAAAAATGTTTCAGCCAAGTTAGAGCACAGGCTGTCTCCAAACGTGAGCTAAACTCCCTCTGTCTGTCTGCCAATGTTCCTTCTTTGCATATCTAACCGCTCAGCTACCCAGAACCTTTCCTCTTCTTAAATCCTTCCCACTCATCACCACACATTTTAAATGCCACTTTTTCCATGACCTTTCTTAACTCTTCAAACTAAGCATTCAACTGCTATCTTTGAAAGCCCTGCTTCATTTTGTTAGTGCCTCTCTGGGGCAATTTTACAGTTCAAACAGGCTTACAGGTGTGCTGTAGCCATCCACGGATCGCACCAAATACAGGAAAGGTCACTGTGGGTTTTCACCCATGCATACCACTGCAAGACCCTCAGCCTCAGGGAACAAGAAAAATGGGGTTTATTGCACAAACAGGGGAAATAAAGCGTTTCTAAAGCCACAGTGACTGGCTATCTCACTCCAGAGAGAGGCCACAGTGTCCAGATCCCTAACAAAAGGTCGTTCATTTGGATGGTGCCATCCTGGCAGTCAGGACCTGGAACACATGGTAGCCTCAAAGCAGCAGGTCAGGATCCAACCCATTGGAGCATGAAGTGCTGACAGGCGGGGTTGCTGAGGTATGCTGTGGCAGCCCGAAGCAAAAGTCCGAAGTTAAGG
Source organism: Scalopus aquaticus (assembly GCA_004024925.1). NCBI lineage: Eukaryota > Metazoa > Chordata > Mammalia > Eulipotyphla > Talpidae > Scalopus > Scalopus aquaticus. The sequence goes on from PVIJ01000160.1 coordinate 97,444, forward strand.
ATGGACCGCACTGGACACTGGACCAGACAGCAACGGAGACAGCAGCATCCCTGGAAGTCAGTGCCAACCGTACACCATGTTAGCACTGGCCAGTAGGAGTGATAACCAGCCACCAGAGGTGGTGCTAGAAAAAAGTGTTTCACTGTTGAAAGAAATAGAAGAAGACACAAGAAAATGGAAAAGCATCCCTTACTCAGGGATTGGAAGGATTAGCATTATCAAAATGGCAATCCTGCCAAAAGCAATTTACAGATTCAATGCTATTCCAATAAAAATCTCAACGACATTCTTCAAAGAAATAGATCGACTACTGATGAAATTCATATGGAACCACAAAAAACTTCGCATAGCTAAAGCCCTCCTAACTAAAAAGAAAGAAAACGGAGGAATTTCACTCCCTGATTTCAAACTATACTAAAAAGCCAGAATAATTAAAACAGCATGGTACTGGAACAAAAACAGACACAAAGACCAATGGAACTGAATAGAATACCCAGAATTAAAGCAGCATATCTATGAACAACTAATCTTTGACAAAGGAGCAAAGAAAATGCAGTGGAACAAGGACAGTCTATTCAATAAATGGTGCTGGGAAAACTGGACAGCCACATGCAAAAACTTGAAGCTAAACTACTACCTCACACCCTGCACAAAAGCCAACTCAAAATGGATAAAAGACCTGGACATAAGACCTGAAACCAAAAAATTTATAGAAGAAAATATAGGCAAAACTCTACACGACATACATTCAGCAAAATCTTTAAAGACGCATCCCCCAAAGTGAAGGAAGTGAAAGACAAGATAAACAGGTGGGATTACATCAAAATAAAAAGCTTCTGTACAGCAAAACTAATAGACACCCTACCAACTGGGAAAAGATCTTTGCACCCAATACAACTGATAAAGGACTGATAACAAAAATGTACAAGGAACTCACACAACTCAACAAAAACAAAGCCAATAATCCAGTCAAAAAATGGGCAGAAGGCTAAAAAGGCACTTCTCCAAAGAAGAAAAGCAAATGGCCAACAGATACATGAAAAAATGTTCATCACTTATAACCAAGGAAATGCAAATCAAAACCACATTGAGATACCACCTCACACCTGTGAGGATGGCACAAATTAAAAATATAGGCAACAACAAATGGTGGAAAGAATGTGGAGAAAAAGGAACTCTTCTACACTGCTGGTGGGAAGGCGAACTGGTCCAACCATTATGGAAAGCTGTATGGCGGTTCCTCAAACTGCTAAAAATGGAACTTCCATACGACCCAGCAATACCACTTTTGGGAATCTACCCAAAGGATGCAAAAACACTAATTCAAAAGGATAAATGCACCCGTATGTTCATTGTGGCACTGTTCACAATAGCAAAGGTATGGAAGCAACCCAGATGTCCAAAAATAGATGACTGGATCAAGAAGATGTGGTACATATACACAGAGTAATACTATTCAGCATTCAAAGAAGATAAACACATGCAATTTGCAGCGACATGGATGGAATTAGAGGGGATCATACTCAGTGAAAGAAGCCAGAAAGAAAGAGAATAGTATCGAATTGTTTCACTTACAACAGGACTATAAGGAAACCAAATAGGAGAGAGACACTCAGCAGGTGGGAGGGGGAAGCTATGGGGAGGGGAGGGTAAGTGCACAAAATTGAGTAGAAAAGAACACAAGGGACCACAGAGATGGATCACGGGTGAATTGGTGGTGGGCTACCCAAGGAGAATACAAAATGTAAAAGATACAAATAACAATAAAAATATACACATTTTAAAAAATCTATAAAAAAGAAAAAACTGTGTTTCAGCTCGTTATGAGTAGTTGGCCCACACCAACAACAGCTCAGCGAAACACCAAGCCTGGGGTCTTTGGTGCTCTTTTCAGGCAGTGGCAGTAGCAGAATCAGGGGCAGGAGCAGATGCCCGGTCACTTTGAAGCTCTTCAGCTTCTCTTTTCAGATTGGCTGCTGGATGCTTCTTTCTTCTTTCTTTGGAGGTCAGAAACAGAGAGGAAGCCCGGGAGTCTGAGCATCCCAGCTGACTCCTGCCCTGCCTTATGTCCTCTTTTACGGTCCACCACCCTAGTTGATCCTGCCTGATTGGACCATTTTCAATTCTATGTGACTGATTGGGTCATTTTAGGACCAATTAGCCCATCTGGTGAGAAATAATTAACTAATGAATTGATGAACACGATTGGGTCACTTAGCTTGCACCTTATTGGTCCATTCTACGATCCAATAGAAAACATAACCTCCTCTACTTCATGCCACCCAAAAAAACTTGTTGAGAGTAGGTGGTGTTTTTCTCTAAATTCACTAATAGAATCTGACTGAGATGCTTATAAATCACATTATCTTAATCTTGATTTTGACAAAAAGACTCTTATTACCTCACCCATTTACACCTTAAATAGTCATTGGTGTCTCTGATGTGTAAACTTATGGGACAAATGCACTTAAACAGTTGATTGCAGAAACAGGTGATCAGATTTTGATTTTTAAAAAAGGACAGGACATTGGGGTAAGGGCTACTCATTTTTGAACTCAATCTAAAGGACCCTTAATGACTAAGAGAATAATTTTATCAGTATGTGACCTATGAATCAGAAGGTTGTCTTTGACATCAAATCTCTCTCCAAAAGGGCAGGAGTAAAATCATTCAAGTTGAGCCAGAGTGGAGATATGGAGTCAAAGTAGAGTAGGCCTCTCCCTTTTTTGTATATTGATCTTGTAGTCCTCTCTCAGAGAAACATATTGGGCAAATGGATAAATATTTTCATCTCCCTAGTAAAAGTTCATGTTACGTGTTACATATTGTAAGACAATATAATTACAATTAGTTCACTTTTTTTTTCACTGATTTCAGAATAGTTGCATCATAAAAAATGGTAATGTTGAGTGTGGCAAACATCCCAGTTACAGAAGCAATAAACTTAAGGCTGGAACATAACGTTTCTTGTATATTCCTTCTCTATTTTTCCATTTGGGTTATAGATTATGAAAGAGGGATTTTATGCAGCAGTTGGTGACAAAACATATTTCTTATTAATGTGCAATATTTGTTACATTAATAATTTTATGGCTTTAATTATTGATGCAAACTTAATTGTGCCCCATGTCCCTTTTTCTTGTAGCTCAATAAAAACTATATATTTCTTTAATTAGGCTTTATTTGAAGACTAGAAGACAATACAGGAATGGTTTCTAGCTAATTCACCTAACTACAGTCAGGAAAGAAATGGAATTAGTGTCTTCCATGTGGTTTAGTAAGAAGAAATATCTAAATGCTCTGAAAGTGTGACTTTCCTTTGCACAGTTAACCTCATTGAAGGCCAGGGATACAGAGCCAACTGAAACGGCACACTCCAGCAGGGAGCGTTTTCTCCCCTTCTTAGCTCTGGGGAGAAATCTCACTGATTTTAGTAGAGATGGACAGGGAAAACTGGGTCACCTATGGGGTTATCAAACTGTCTTCCCTCCTTGTATTCTCTGCCTTACTAGAAATGTAATCTTAGTCTTTCCTGCTTGATGTCAATATTTTGTTGTGGTACTCTACTTACAATTACTGGGAATGTTGTAACCACTTTATTCTCTGTCCAAATGTTTTTAAACAACTCCAAGGAAACTAGATGATGGGAACTAACATTTGCTAAGCATCTGGTTCCAGTTATACTAGGTGCTTCCAATCAATTATCATCTTTACTCTCCAGGGGTCACAATTACAGGAGCCAACAAGATCAGAAATGAAGAAAGTAGATCAGGCTTGAGAAACAAGGAGACCTCTGATCTCCAGCTTCCATTTTCCACTTTTGATAGAAAAATAAGTGGAGAAAAATGTTTAAGAATAATATTTGTGGGTCTCCCTGGTGGGGCAAGGGGTTAAGTCTCAGCACTATGAAGCTATCAGCAGCCACTACAGCGCGAGTTCAATCCTCGGCCAGGGAGCTTCCCACATGGCACAGCAGACCTCTCCTGCCTCACCTACTGCGACCCTCAGCAGTGTATTTCAGTCAATCTGCCTATTCTGCTTTCTGCTCTGTCTCTGGTGAATCCTCTCACCACCCCACACCTCTGGCCTACACCTCAGTTCCTATATGCATAAACAAATAAATCTTAAAATAAAAAAGAATAACATTTGTGACATTCTTTAAGAATAACAACAGAGGGAGTCTCATGAGGAATTGCAATTGATACAGGCTTTCAGCTTCAGGGAGGCTATGGGAGTGGGGAGTGACAGGAAGATGGCAAACCAGGAGGCGCACATCTCCAAGTGAGAGTCTCACTCTAGCTCATAGTTGCTGTGTTGAGAGCTCTGGCAAATTTTCAAATGAAGCTTAAAAGCCTCATTCTTACCTATATTAGTTTTCTACTGTTATATAAAATGTACCTACAAACTTACTAACCTAAAAAATTCCAATGTATTATGTCACAGTTTTCTTGTTCAAGGGTTTAAACACAGGTTAGTTGGAGCCTGTTCTCAGGGAGTCACCAGGCTGAAGCAGAGGTGTTGGCAGGGCCTCTAATCACATCTGTGACTCCAAGATCTTCTTCTAAACTCAGTGGTTGATGGTAGAATTCATTTCCTTGAAGCTGTATGACCTATGACCCTATTTTCTTGTTCACTGGGGACTACACTCAGTTTCTAGAAGCTGCCCTGACTCCTGGCTCTGTAGCCTTCTCCATTGCCCCTCTCACCACATAGGAGCTTACTTCCTCAGGGCAAACAGAATCTCTCTAATGCTTCAAATCTCTCTGACCTCTTTTAAGAGCTCACCTGAGTAGATGAGGTTCATTCAGGATTATTTCCCTTTCGATTAAATCAAAGTGAACTGTTTCGAGGCCTTATCTATTTCTGCAAAATCCCTTTGGCCATATAATGTAACATACTCACCAGAGTGATACTGCATAATATTCGCAAGTCTGATGCCTATGCAATGTGAGATTATACACCAAGGGAAGGGAATCTTATTGCCATCTTGGAATTCTTTCTACTAAAGCACGATTTCTCAGGCATCCTACAGAAGAACAGCTATTAAAAAATGAGCTGCTAAAGAGCCCAGAATGCTTCAACTTGCCTTTGTTTTCTACAACTGCTCTGGCCTCTTAGCACTATCTGATCGCACAATCTGATTGGTCCAATGCCATCTACATTCAGTGCCTGTCACTATTTTAAAAACTTCAGTGTTGGAGTCTTTTTTTCTGCCATTTGATAAGTATAATAAATAGTTGTCACATATGAAATTTGCACAAAAGCTGACTGTGATGTCAATAACAGGTATAGTTTTTGTAACTGTAATGTAGGTTGATTCTTGAAATCCTAAATTTATCATTAGTACACTCTATTCAGAGGGACTCTCTTGATGTACATGGAAAATTCAAACTTCAAAGCATTTTAGAAAATGACAGGCATCTGAAAGTCCCATTTTATTCCAATGAAAATACCTTTTACCAAGAAGTTAAAATTTACCGCAAAATGTAAAGGGACTTAAAAAATAAGAGTAATAAAATGTGCTATTATTCTCAGTAAGACAACTCATAACCATATTGATTTAGGAAAATCTTCAAGCATTTACTCAGGCAATTGCAAGGCAAAGTCAGTTCCCACAATGAAAGGAAAATGCTTTGAGGAGTTTTCTGGGGTTTCTTTTCAGCTTGTTTGCTTCTTTGCCTATAACAATCTTTTATATCATTTTTGAGGGAAAGCTACAAGAAATATTTACATTTAGAAAGAAAAAAATCTATCTACAGAATTTCAGTTTTTAATTTAAAAACAAATGAATCCTATCAACAAAATCAATGATATCCCCAGATTCTGCTAGAAAGTAAATAAAAACAAATCAGTTCTGGTTGTCTCATTTCTTGCTTGACACTAAAAGGCAATGCATCACAATTTTAAAAAGCAGTCACATTATTACGGATTTTACAAATCATAATACAATAATTCATGATTTAGAAAAAAAATATTGAGCTACTTTAGCTACCCTCTTTTTAATAGTAAAAGTTCAAACTGTTAGCATGTAATGAAGGGTACCCCAGGTCCCCAAACTTATATGCTCTAAAGAGGTCCAGCCATCTTTGTGCACAAATAGAAAAAACACTTAGTCTGAAAGAACTTTGATAGAATAAATGTTCATAGAGAGAGAAGAGAAGAATATTAATGTTCCAATAAAACACACCAAAATTTCCCATTCCCTTTTGGGTAAATGCCCAGCCAGACAAGGTTGCCTGAAATGAGACTTCTGGCCTGAAAATTTGCTTAGGCACCTTCTGGTGGGAAACCGTAAGAAAGGGATTTTGAATTAGGTCCCAAAAACCTGGGACAAAAAGAGCAAAATCAGAGTCTAAGTCAAGGCTAAAGGCTGTCATTTTCAGCCTCTCCACCTATGTCTCACCCATGTGTTTCTTCCAAATGTCTCAACATGTCTCTCCCCCACATGTCTCCTTCTAGTCCCTCGAGTCTCTGGTGCAAGGCCAAAGCCAAGAAGCAAGCTGATAGAACAAGCTGAGAAGCAAGCTCCAGACCCCACCTGCTTCCATGTTTCATAGCTTCACCTAGCCACTCACTTTCGCCCCATGGTTCCGAGTAGCTAATATAAGGCTGCATGTAAATGGGCCAGGAACATGTTACTCCCCTCTTTGATGGAGATGCCTCCTTTACAAAATAATCCGCTTGCTTCATGCATGGCAGAGAATTTTTCAAAATATTCTCCTAAACAAAATCTTCAATCAGAAGAACGAAAACTTTGCTTAAAAGAGAATTATTGTGTACTTTTCTAATTCTCATTAATGAATCAACTCATTTCCAATTTTAAAAATTAGAACAACAAAATGGCTACAAGTGAATTGACTTACTCTTTAATAACATAAATTTATTAGTCATTCAGCCAAATGCCAACATTGTATCCCATCTCATTTTCAACACAACGAATTGGTAAATACTTTAAGAAAAATGTTCCTGGTTTTAAAGACCTATATAGCTATATTTTGTTCTTATTGTGTTTATGCAAAAAAACAAAACAAAACAAAAAAACCTCACTGGCCAAGTTTAATTAAACTAGACAAAATTTTCAAATGAGTTTTACTATAACTGGTAAAATTAGAGTGAAAGTGGAGAAAGATATGTTTCAGTAACTTTTTTTTTTTTTTGGACATTAGATTCTGGTCTGCATAATCATTTTTGAGCTTTAGAGTTTTTTGCCAGTTAACTGAAGTGAATTCTGAATTTTTCTAATAATTGGCTCTGACTCTCCAAATGAATGCCTCCAGTTTTCCCTCCCACTATTTTTTGCTTGGATTGTTTCAACTAAAACTCTCTTTTTGAAAATGGAGAACATTGTCAACTTCAGAGATATCGCCACATAGCTGTGCCTAAATGTGACTGTTGCTGTTTTCCTAAACTCCTCATGACATCAAACTGCAAAACAGGAAACCACAGCCTGTCTTAGTCCCTTCTGAAGAGGCCTTAAGCCCCAACAGCTAGAAATCTTCTCAGCTGGTTTCCCTCAGGACTCCCAACTGGACTTGTGGTTTGCTATGATATTTAACCTCTTTTTCTTTTGTTTCCATAGAAATACAATATAGGACATGACTTGGTTCTATGCTCAGGTCTGAGATACTGGTTCTATGAAACAGTTGAACAACTCAACTACTGAATTTTGGGACTTTCTGAGAAATTCCAAAGATGGGACCAAAGGGGAGTGAAAATCTACCGCCCCATAACATGTCTTTGGCAAGAGGTTTATTCAAGGGAGGGGTCTTGACGACTTGAGTGGAAGTTGCCTTTGATGTTTATATATAATCTTCTCTCTGTAAATGTTCATTCTAGGAAGACCTAACTCCCTTATTTCTACACAAGGGAGAAAACAAAAATAATTTGCTGGGGTGTTTTCCCCATCAACCTCACTGAATTTTCCTTTTCTTCCCCATAATCTCCCTTGTCCTTGCTAAGCTGTTTAAGATGGCATCTAAAGCTTTGGGAGAGAGTTAGTCATGCTGGGTCTCTCTCACATATACAGAAGGTATACATGCTATTATTAACCTTCTACATGACTTTTTCTCTTATCCAAAAGAAAAGAAAAATGTTCGCATAGATATTATTTGCAACTTGCGAAATTGACAGTGGTAGAGGAATAATCCACTCACTGACATTTTACAGACTCCGCCCTCATCTCCGTGGCTGAAAAGATTTCAAGAGTTGAAAACTATAGCTCCCAGCATACCAGGCACCTAACTTCCTCAATGGCGGGCTGCTAGGAACTAGGGCTAGAGTTAAGAAGCCATGTTTGGCTTATAACTGAACACGTGCATGCTTGGGCTCTGGTTTTTCCATTTTTTACTTGCACCCCACTACTTGGATGAAAGATATATGGAAAAGATATGTGGGTAACGGACAAGTGGGAAGACTGTCCCTGGCCTTCATCAAAGAAAATGGCAGCTTTAATCTTGATGTGATATAATTTGAATATTGAGTCTCTCCCTCTGTCCCATCTTTTTGGGACCTGCCTATCTACTTACTTGTGGGTCCCTACTAGAAGGTGACTCAGACTTGTGGCAAGATTTTGAGTCTTAGCAACAGTGCTTTGGACCAAACCTGTTTGGCTAGGCATTTGCCTATGAAGGAATGGGGAATTTGGGGAATTTCACTGGGACACTATTGTGTGAAATCCTTTCTCTCTCTATGCATACCTATTCTATCAAAACTCCATTGCATTTGGAGTGTGCTGCTTTTGTGTTTATGCTCACAGATGGCCAAATTCCTCTGAGGCATGTACTCCTTAAAAATTGAATTTCCTTTGGTACCCCTCACTCTTGCTCTAACAATAGTTTTACACAACTGTAACCCTAACTTGGGAACTTAACATGATAAAACACCATTTCTGGGCACTTTTTCATTGTGCCAATGGTGATTTCTAAAAAAATGGATGACAAGTTTATTATGACCATTTTATTAAAAAAAAAAAAAATCCAAAGAGAAAGTGGGATTAGTAATCACAAAAAAGAAAGCTCATTTTTAAAAGCACATTCTTGTTTGGTTTTTATTACATTTAAAAATAAAAACAAATCTAACTTTAGCTCTTGATGTAATTCTTCATTCCTACTGGGTGATTAAAGAAATCTCTACTTGGTATAATTTGAGCAGCACTGAGCACCTTCAACTGGCCTTGTCTTGATCCTGGTGACTAAGACTTCAAGACTTCAGTTTAAAGGCATTGGCAACCACCATTTAAAGGTAGAAGTTATCTGGCAGAGGTAATACGTAAAGTCATTATCATGTAAGATTAGTTCTGAAAGAGAAATTGTGGTCTTCTAATGAGTACTTAGTAGAATAGGAGCCAGAGCACTTAGATTTGAAGAGGATAGGGAAAAGAAAAGTCATTTACTAAAATACCCCAGCCATAATAATCATCCAGTGAATATCTGTTGAATTGACTCAACTTAAACAGAGCACCAGATTTTACCTCTGGGACACTGTCAGAGGGTCATGCTTTATGTAGCTAGATCACAAGGGCAAGTTTAAGGCCCATGGGAAAGAAAATGAGCAGTTAGAGAGCAGAAACTGAAAAAAAGTGGTAAGGCAAGTATCCACGTTCATGCTTGAGTTTTTAAAATAAAGGTGAGGAAATAAGAGATGTTGTGTGACTGCTGCCCTTTCTTCCCACAATGTAAAATTTAATCTCTTCCTTTTTAGCTAATAATTCATTTTAGGAACCCAGAAGAGATAAACTGACTTCCAGAATTCAGACAAAATTTTACAGAAGCTTCTTATATATCTAGGGAGCTTGCAAGTGTGATTTTCAAATCATTTAAGAAAAAAAATATAAAACTTTCCCAGTTCATATCTTAAATCCACAGGACAATTTAGCTGTGATAAAAACTAGAGTTTTGGGTTAGTAATGGGATCAATCATCACCAAGTATTAAAGTAAGCCAATTTTGCACTTTTCAGATTTATAATATTACTTCCAAATTGGCCAGAGCTTGAATTCAAATCCATCCTAAAGTCTTCAAAAGGTGAATGCATCATTATTTCACTATCTGACCATGTTATCCAAGACTATATCCAAGATCCAAGTTTAATTTTGCACTTACAAGCATTATCATTTAATTTTCCCCAACAATATATCTGCCAGTGAATTGGCAAAATGATGATTTTTCTTAATTTATTTTTTTGACTCTTAATAACTTTTCAATCCAGCTCTGTTTCTAAAAGCTGTTTTTATTTCTTGTGGGAGAGAAGAAGCTTGTTTGTATAATACAAGAAGATCTGGGGATTTATAATAAGAGAAACTGCACAATTGTTTCAATATTTCCTCCAGCAGTTTTCAGAGTATGGATCATACAACTGCATTTAATCAGAGAAACTTATCACAGAAGCTCAGGATATTAAGGCTGAGACATTGCCTGTGATTCAGAGCTGCTGGTTGGTATCCCAGATATGCAGAGTTCAAAGGGAAGATCCACTATAAAGAGCTTCCCAGAAAAGTCAGCGACTTCTGGATAGCATTTCAAATACGTCTACTCCTTACTTGAACAACTGATCAAACATCCTTGATGCAAGATACCCATTTTTCACAATTATGGTTTCCAAAATCAGAAAGGAACATCTAATCAACGTATACATTTATATATAATCTTTCTTTTTTGCAAACTTATTATTTAATCTTAAGTAATGAATGGTTTCTTTAGAATTGAGAAAATAAGGTATCCCAACAAATAAATACAGGGTCAAATGTAAGATGAGTAAAACCTTATGTGAAGAATAGTATTCACTCTGATATTTTAAAATCTTAGCAAATGAGGGAGAACAGTAAGGAAAAAAAATCTGTACCATCATAGTGATCTTAGCTATTAGACACTACATCTATGTTTAAAAGCATGTGGAATGCTTCTTCAGACTAAATTTAGTATCCTTGTGGGGGAGAGAATTTACTTGTTATTTATAAGAACAGTGTGTGTGTGTGTGTGTGTGTGTGTGTGTGTGTGTGTGTGTGTGTGTGTGGTTTCCAAGTAAATCAAAGCACATTAGAGACCTTAAGACCATATCTACAATATGACAATTACTGTTTTCATGAAAGAGAAATGATAACATGTGGTTAAGCGTGATGATAACAAATGGATTTTTTTATTGAAAAGATGTAATTTGTCCTGCTTTGACACATTAAGGGAAAGCTTCCAACCTAAACCTTTTTCTTAACTCAGGAGTCAATCAAACTGGGGTTGTAATTGAGCATTCTAGCAATGCAAGGAGACTTAAAGATTATCTAGAACATCTGGCTCATTTTAAAAACAAGAAAAATGAAGACCAAAGAAGAGAGTCATTTACTCTGCCCAAGTTTGCCTAATCAGTGATAGAATCCTGGGTAAAACCCAGTACTCCTGTCATGCTGTTTCAATGAAGAAGAGATTATATCCCTCCTTACACGTGATATAATATTGTGGTTCTGGGTAGCTTTTGCCAGTACCTGTGAACCTGAGAAGTGAGAGCTCACTTCTCAGAGAAGTTTTAAGAGCCGAGTTCCACCACAAAATTTCAAGCTGCTCTCTGTGCTCCTTCAGCCACTGTGCAGAGATACAACATCTGGACAACTTTTTATAACAGACCTGGGAACGGTTGCACCATAACACAGTATTTGGAGCAGTCAAGGAAGTCTTTATAAATTAGAATCATATATCATTTTAGGAATTGCAAGAGTCTTGTGCAATATATTTCATTTCATTCTCTAAATTTATAGAGCCGGAAGATAATATCTGGGAAAGTAAAATGGCCTATGATGCTGGTCAGCGCAGGGTCAGATCTACAACACAAATTTTCTAACTTCCTCTCCCTGCTTTTGCATGACACCATCATGATTTACAGCCAGGAAATGGAAAGATGCAAAGGTGAAATACCCTACGACAGCTTTCCTATGAGAGATTTCTGGAACCACACAATGATACAGATTATACTTGCCCTTGAATCTGTCTACTTCCCTTTCTCCGTGGTCAGTACCCTCCGTGTTGGGCCCCCTCTCTCTATTAAAAATATGCTCTCACAAAAGGCTCCACAGGCTATCATATTTATTCCTCATAGCAACTATCTCTAGTGGGCATTCATATTAATATCAGCAACGAAATTGAAGGGTGCCTGAGAACTGAACTACTTCTCCATAGTTATCCATGCTTATCCAGTTCATATATGGCAAACAAGGATTCAGAACTGTCAGAATTCAGGGACCTTGTCTGAAACATCTGCTAAGTCAGCACTGTGTGTGGAACATAGTATGTGTACAATAACTATGAGCTACAGGAAAATTAAGAAGAGGAAATGGAATGAAAAGAAAGGGAGGGAGGTAAGAATGGGAGAGAAGGAGGGAAAGAAAAATCTTATTTAGACTAAGTTGTGATGAATAGCATTTAAACTTGCTGTCTTTCTGTTTGCATGTGAACAGTATAAAAAAAAAATTCTTAAACTAAAGAAATAAATTAGAATTTCAGGCATCTTCCAGCCCAGTGAGAAATTTGACAAGAAGACAAAGGACCCCTAAAACTTCAGGTTGACCCTTTCAGAGCTCAGAAGTTACAAACTCATGATGAAAGAGTTTCATAAGTATTCAGACAGGACATTTTTGTGATGCAGCAAAGCAACCCTGATCCTGCCTGAAGACTACAGGCTGAACGTTTATGTAGTCCAGGAGCAAGCCCTTCTCTGGATTTCTGTATGGTTTGCTCAGACAAACCCAAATGCCAGAGGTGGACACTAAGGAAAGCTGTTTCTAATCGTCCTGGTGTATGATTGCCCCGTGGAGACCAGGGTGTGCAAACTATAGTCAGAATGCAGATTTTAGAGAACTCATTTGCAGTATCCTCGAGCTAATTCCCTAAACTTGGCAAAGGCTTTTAAGATTCTGAGAAAGATTTGCAAGGAGCCTAGGACTAGTTGAGTCTGACCTTGGAGATTTCATCAGGTTCCTCCCTGCTCAGGGTTCTAGTCTGCATGGGGAGGGATGGAGGGAAGTGGCAGGCAGTTGGAGGGAAGGACCATGGGAGGGTTGAAGGAAGAGAAGGGAAGGGGGAGGAAAGGAAGAAGAGGGAAGGAATGAAGGAAGGAAGGAAGGAAGGGAGGGAGGGAGGGAGGGAGGGAGGGAGGAAAGGGTTATCAGAATACAGAAGTAAATAGGGAAAGGGAAAGGAGGACGAAGACATCCTTTTATGTCAACTCAAGTGAATCATTCAAGGACCCCAAGGTCTGAGAGAGCTTCAGGTCATTTTAATTTTGTTCTTACAGTCTCTTTTAGGGATTACCTGTGGTTCAATTAGCACAATTAAACTTATAGATCAAGTGGTCTTGGATAAATCAACTCATCACTTACACAGATGGTAATTAACAGTGGTTTGAGGGACCTCCCCAGTGGCACAGTGGTTGTGCTCTGCACTGTGGAGCTATAGGCAGGGGCAACTCAAGTGCGACGCCCGGCCAGGGACATTCCCACATGGCACAGAAGACCTCTCCTGTCTCACCCGCTGTCCCCCTCAGCAGTGTATTTCAGTAGATCAGCCTGTTCTGCTCCCCACTCTGTCTCTGGTGAACCCTCTCACGGCCCCACACCTCTGGCCTGTACCCCACTTGTATTCATAAATAACTGAATTAAAAAAAAAAAGCAGTGGTTTGACCCAACTCACAGCATGGGTATAAAGAAAAAAAATGCCTTTTATATAGTATCGTACTTTATATCTATGATTGTTATCATTGCCTATTTACTAATAAGAGTGTTCCAATGTGCCGTTTGGTCTTGGATATTTCTTTCCTTTTTTTCCCCTAGATTATGCTACATCAAGGTTATACCTTCTAAGTGGCTGGAAAGACTTATTACAATGATGACTTATTGATCTATCCTAATGCCTCATTACATTACCATTCATTACAAAGTCTTTTGCTATAATAATATAAACACAACTTCTACCTATTCTAAACAGATGTCACCAAATGGTAGATTTTACCTACACATGAGTCACTAAGTTTCAAAATCTCAGTGTAGGATATAACACGTTTTTCAAACAAAATATTTTTTAGAAAAAAATTGTAAACAATAGAATATATAATGTAAGTAACTTCTATCTTATAACTGCATGATATACAAGACATACCAAGGATTAAGAAAAATGAACATCTAGATATCCCATGAATATGTTTCATATTCTTTACAAGTACTTTATACATACATAGATTTTACACATACATATTTAATTTAAAGGTAATAAATGTCACATAGAGTACAAGGTACCAGCAAGAAGTTCATTTCAATTATTAGTTATTGTTCAGTTTTTTAGAAAGCAGAACACAAAGGAAAGAGACAACATTCCTTTAATATTTCACCATAGCACTAATGAGTAGATAAGAAGCAAATCGTTTAAAATTAGATATATCATTTTAAGTTTTGTTGTTTTAAGTTTTTCCTACCAAAGTCAATTGTGTGCATGTATAATAAAAGGAGAGAGAAGTTTAAGCATTTAAATAGTATAAATATTAACTAAAGGTGACATATATGTCCATATACAGCTTGTTGGGAGATAGACATCATTTCTGACTGATAATTTTATCTCATCTTTGCGTCTTTTCTATCTCAACACAACACTCTACAATATTTCCTACAGAAAAAACAAATGACACCACTTTCTAACTCTCTTCCCCTCAGGGAATAAAACTAATGGACACACTCTGTGGGGCACCCTGACTGAGAAATTGTGCCAAGTTGTTAGTGGTCTAGAGTCTGACAGGGCACAGTGAAGCCAGAGGAAAGGGAGAAGAAAAGTTTCAAAGGGAGAGGATTGTTTCAAAAAGATAAACCAAATGACAATGGGCTTCATATGAGGATCACTAAAATATGAGATCACCAGCTGGAACGATGAGGACCACAAGATGTAAAACGGATTCAAGCCCACAAAAGGGACAGTCACCATCATTTCTTACACCGGTGCTGGTGAGGAGTCTCCAGACTGAAAGAACTGGAGCGTGACCTGCATCCTACTTCCCGTCTGATACAATATGGGGTCTATGAGCTCATTTTTAACAGTGCAGCCAGCAAGACAATTGGGGGTGGTCTGGCATCTCAGACATCTGTGGTTAACCTTATATTCTTGCTACTGCTAATTTGTGTCCTAACTCAATTTTTTAAAAATTTGACAATTATTTGTTGGGGGAAGCAATGAGGTTTCTAAAATTATAAAATGAAAATTCAAAGGATTATACTACATTTCCCTCTTAAAATCCCCAGTAACTAATTTTAGAATGTCTTCCATATTATTTCAGTTTGGCATTTTGTTCACCTCAAAAAAAGAAAGACATCTATAACATTTTCCTCCTAATAATATCAGGAAGTTTCTGCTATTACCCAAAATGAAATATTTTACCAAAATGTAATCTTTTCATTATACAGCATGAAAATCAAGAACCATAAAAATCATTGTTTTCTTGATGAGTTCAATCTTCCTATCTCATAAAAGAAAGCAAGTAGGATAGAACTACCCAGTAACCCCAGATCAGTTTGCTTCTGGATTTCACATATTCAGGCAACTAACTGTATGCTTTTTTACTGGTTTGAATAACCTAACTAAGGTATAAGAAAATCTAACTTCTGTGTTAGAATCCACATCTGCTTATGCTAGAATGAAAACCCATCTGAGAATCAATGAAGCACATGGAGAGGGTCTAATTAAATCCCTATGCCATTTCCTTTAAAACTGTCAAGTTGAAATTGTAATCGTGTATTCATTCACCCCCAGTGGTGTAGTGGTAATTTTAGAAGTGGGAATATTTAAGCAATAAGACCCAACAGGGTGTGTTTTGCTAAGATATCAACAAGAGTGGATAGTTCTTAGGTGAGCAGCCAAAAGCCTGAAAACAAAACCTTTCCTAAATAGGAGGTAAATCATAAGACTCTTCTACAAGTGTAGAACCACACTAATGACAAAGATTTAATTCTATATTGGAAATGAGAACTTGGAGTCAATATATTCATTAAATTATACCACTTTAACATGCTAAACTACCCAGTGAAAATAATACAAAGCATTGGCACATCAGATCAATGTGATAATGTGTTCAAGAAATTTAAAATCAAACTTGCAAGATTTCTGGCTTTTGAATTCACCATAAAATTTCAAACACTTGTTCTAACTACAATGCTCTTTCTTCTTCTGCCTAATTCTGCTGTTGCCTTAAGTGATTCCCAACTAAAATGCAATTAAATAAGTATGAGAAAAATATATGTTTTGCAACTTGTTGGGGGTACATTTTTGCCTTACTTTAGAGGACAGTGATACTTTGAAGATGATTCTATTTGGAACATGGATTGAAATAGCTATATGCTTTTCATATAAACTACTGTAATACACATATTACTTTATTATATTTATACACAGACACACACTACCCAGGGTGCTTTGCATGCTATGTTTAAACAACAAGTAGTGAAGAAAGATAACCAAATTAGTTAATTCATTAGCTCTATGTAGGTATAACTCTGAACTGAGACCATGAGGGTATTTCCAAACCTCAATAGAAGTACTAACTTTTTCCTTCCAAGTTATAATGTAGTTTACTCAATCCAGAGGCAATGAAAACAAAAAAGTTCTGGTAATGAAATTGTTAAATTGTTTTCTCTGATGTACTTGTTGGCTGGAAAATTCAGTAAAGCCAAGAAGTCCAGCACGCTAGCATCCCAACAATGTACATACCAAAAAAAGTCCTCATTTTACTCATTTTTACTCACAACTCATTTTACTCACAACTCTCATATACTGCTCCATCTTCCCCTACAACAAATCCCAAAGAGAAACACAAGGGTAGGGGGCTTGTGTCTGGCTGCTGTGCAGATACAACGCAGGCAGGAGAGATTGTCAAGGTGGAGCAACAACAGAAAAGAGAAGACGGAGTTTGATTCTGCTTTAGCTCTCCCCACTCTTTATGCCAGCCTGCCATCTACATAAAAGCCTCTTAGAAAGTTTTCCTCAGTTGAGCTAGGCCATCCTCCCAAGGTCATTGTGTATAAACATAACAACTACAGAAAAAAATGAAAGGAGGTTCCATTGTTCTGTGTGGCTTAGGTGTCCTTCAGGGAAGAACTAAACTAAGCAATGTTGACAATAAAAATATGTAATAAAATAAAACTGAGTATAACTTCTGTGTAGCAATGGAAAACTAAGTAGGACTAGAAGTCATACAAAATAGAGAAATAACTGGATAATAGGAGGGCTCTTGACAACTTCTTCTCCACACTGCTTAAGCCCATTCAGCTTCCAATGACTGGGGATAAAGAATAGGGTGGGGGATGCCCCCTTGGGGGATTGTTTAGGAGAAATAAATTCACCTTTTCTGATTAGTCTCTGCTAGAATATGAAACCTATTCACAGCATTAGCACAGAGAATGCCAACTCGCCCACTACATTCTCTACCTACACTAGCAACATAGCTATACAGAGAAAGAGTTCAAAGATAAGTAAAATATAGATGAAATTTATAAGCAATAAATAAGAATTAAAAATTATCAGAATACCAATAGAATAAAAAAATTGCATCTTTCCACAATGGCAACAGTCAGACCCCCAATATCAATCAGTGACAGGAAGAATATACTCAAGGTTATAACAGAATTAATGTGAAAAGAAACAAATTATATTAAAAAGAGCAAAAGGAAAAAAAAACCGCCTAAAACTTATATGGTACAGTTTTTTTCAAGTGAAGGTCAACATTTGAGTTTTAGAGAATTGATTGCTCTTTGGGGTCTTAGTCTACCTAAATCATTTTTTTCCACACTTAAAAGAACACACACTCCCACTCTCCTGGATTGGTGACAAATTTCCAACACCTCTGGAGGAAAAACACAATATTAAATTATTTATTTTCAATGCTGATTGGATAGTGTATTTGAGGACTCAAGTCAATCGAGTATTGTCCAATAAACTTGTTCAGAGATGTCAATTACATGACCCCAAAATAAAAGACTTATTTTGTAACTGTGATCTGTTTCACTGAAATAAAAGTATTATCCCTCAAGCTAGAATTTCCATGTTTATTTTTTAAAGACCCATATAAATAATTTTCAAAAGTGTTTTTCATTTATAACATCATAGTATATGCTTTTTTTCCCTTTTTGCTGGGTTTTCAATTACACAGAACATAAAATGGCATAAATGTCTACAGTGAAAGGGATATGTCTCCAATTGAATAAACGTGCTGAGTACTAGCGATTTTTATTAAAAGGAAATAATTTTATGACATTCAGATGATTCATTCTTTCATATATACCCAAAACCAAAATGGACCATTATAACCACTGTACATTATTGGTACCTTATAACATATAGTGATTCTGCTCAAATGTAAGCAGATTAGTGATAAGAATTAATTAGTTACCTACTTGGTCTTTGGCATGTAGAAGACACACAGGTCGAGGCTTTTAGATTGGGTAATACCTGACTTACCTTGAGAGAGAAAAATAGCAAAAACTTGTTAAATCTCTGCTGTTTTAGGGCCTCCCCATTGGCGCAGCGGTTGAGCGCTGCGCTGTGGAGCTGTCGGCAGCGGCGGGCGACACAGATTCGACGCCCAGCCGGGGAGAGTCCCACATGGTGGGGCAGATCTCTCCTGCCTCACCCGCTGCTCCCCTCAGCAGTGTACTTCTGATCTGCCTGTTCTGCTCCCCACTCTGTCTCTGGTGAACCCTCTCGCCGCCCCATGCCTCTGGCCTATACCCCAGCTTGTATGTAAAAAAAAAGAAAAAGAAAAAAAATCTCTGCTGTTTTAATTAGAGATGTGGTATTATAAAATACTTACTATTTGCTTTTTCCTGCTGTGGGAAGATACCTACTTTTCCCTGTTATCTGGTCTTATCAGTGCCCAAATCGTGGAGAGCTATCATTCAATACTATATGACTTTGCAGGTAGCATATCTCAAGTAAACTTTACACACGGAACTATAGTTTGATAGAGTGATGATGACCTAAATAACCCTAGTAATGGTTTTACTTTGGAAGCAAAATTTTTGTGAGCTTTCCTACTTAATGTATTTTTTGTCATAGCTGTGCAGAGCCTTGCCGCAAGACAGGCTGAGATCTCGATGGTGAGTAACCATGAAAAGTGAAGTAAACAGGGAATTGTATTGATCCAAGTCTAAGAAAATTAATTTAATTGCAGATTCTACCATCCGGAAACCAAAATGTTATGCCTAAGAAAGCATCACAATCTCAGATATAACCCAGTTGTGTTTACATGCAGAGGGTAAGAAAGCATCACAACCTCAGATATAATCCCAATTGTGTTTACTATACAGAGGGTAAGAAAACATCACAATCTCAGCTATAATCCTGCCTGTGTTTATATACAGGGGACCACACAGCTGGGAAGTATGCTATACCTTATGCTTAGCAGGAGAGACTGGTAGAGGAACAATATGGGTTATCCAAAAGGTAAGTGTATATCCAAGTGGCCTGTAGACTGTGGCAGGGCCCTGATGACAGCAAATAGAATGGGAAACACTGGGAAGAAGCACAGTCATGGGAAGGACGTGACCGTATGCCATGCTGCAGCCTGGTAGGCTGCGGAGAGCTCGGGGCCAAGCCAGTTCACACTTGGGACAGACTCAGAACAGCAAGACCAGTGCTGAGTTCCCACTGATAGATAGAACTCATATTTCTCTTTCAGTCACTACTCACTGGCTCAAACTGGGCAGAAATGAGCCTACAAGTGAAAAGTTGACAATATCTAAGGTTAGATGACGTTAGAGAAGGTGTGAATCTAACTTAATGTGGTCACTTAATATTTTTTCTATGCAATAAATGCTAAGTTCTCCACATACACATATTCACACACACTAACACACTTCAATATAATATGAATGATTTTCTTAAGATTGGACTCTTTAATGGCTGAAATTTATTGCTGACTGCCAAGTCTTCTTAGTTTATGACAACAGTAAATCTTACTTAAGAAATGGGAAAACCGCATTAGGTTTATGATCTTTCCCATTTGGGCATATTGTTTTAAATGTGCATAAAATGATGAAATTTACTTATAGATGGGTTTCAGCCTTATACTTCATGACCGACTATAAAAATTTGTGGGGAAATGTAGAGTTTGGAATGACCAGTGGGAATATATACACTTCCAATTCTTTTTCTTAATTTTAAGTTCTTTTTAACTTTATTTATCAAATGCAAACTGAACTTCTCCTGTTGAAATATTTCTTAAATTCTAATATAGGAGAATTTATGTATACTCCCCATTGTTTAATTTGCTTAAAAACCAGATTGAAAGAACAATGATGCTGAATTTCAGATGTCTGGAGGAAATACTGTATGCATGACATCTGTTTTCCCTGGGGATTTGACACACATTTGTTTTAATGTACTGGTGTGTTCTTCATTACCTTAGAAGCTATATGCTAAAAACGAATATGTTTCAGTTTTCAAGGAAAAGAAAAAAAATCATAAATCCCAAAAACCTTTTCTCTGAAGAACAATGATTTAGGGGGTAAGCTTTCCAAAAAAATGCAAATGATCATGGTTTTAAACAGTCCAACTTCTTGACAAGTCTTCCTTGTTATTGAAGAATTACCAACGCCAGAAAGAACTTACCTTTGAAAATTAGCAGCTAATAGAAATAAGGTCTACCTCTCTAAATAGTCCAAGTAACCAATTTAAGCTATCTGAGGTATCAATCCTTTGGAAAATTATTTGGCCTCCAAAAGCAGTGGGCTGTTGAACATGAAGTTCCATGCCGAGTCCAGAATGCCACTATTCCACACTACACCAGCTGGCTTACAACATCTAAATCTCTGTATAATTGCTCTTAAGCATATAAAAAATCCAAAAGAATTCCATGATTCTTATTCAGTATCTGTTCAACCAATTTGCAAATTAAGGACTATGTCTCCCTGAGGTTGCCTGAATTAAAACACTTTTGCAAAGTAAGCAAGCCTCACTGAAGGAACACAATTCAGTATATCATGAGGAATAAAATGTATTGCAAATTGAAGTTTATATGTCACATGGATAGATGAGATACAATCCCTTTTTTTTAACTTTTTTTGTCCTTTGCCTGAGATGACCATATGATCAGACAGACAGTAGTAACGATGCATCATGAAAACTTGATGGGGCTCCAAAATAAAGTATCTCAAATCATTCCTAAGTCCAGACAATTATTATAAACATCCCTGGGAGGGTCTGGGCCAGACCCATTTGTGAACATGAGCTGTCTCTGAAAGAAAAACTGTCTGCTGAAACTAAAGAGCAATTGATGTTAACACTTGTTCTTTCTCAGCACCATTTTGAGAATTTTGGATTGAAAACTTTAGTGCATGCATCCTGAAGCACTTGAATAAAACTAAAAAGACTTTTAAATCTTCCACTCAGTGAATTAAAGCAAATAAGCGAATTAATTTAGTAAATTGCATCTATACACTTAATTAAATGCATTTCACAACTTAGTTTGAAGAATTAGAATTAATGTTGCATTTATTAAAATGACTTTACCTATTAAAAATGGAGACACGGGGGGCGGGGCAGATTGAATTAGGGGTAGATGTTAGAAGACCCTACTAAAAACACTAAAGAAAAGTAGCATATATTACCATCTCCCTATCAAAGAGCCTAAGTGTTGTTTTTAGCTTGACTTCAAAATTCTCTGTACCTGTTTGTTGGTGTTGAATTCTAAACATGAATTCTACAGTTTAATGAAAGAGATGATATGTGTTCACAAGCACTGACAGGTTGGAAACTAAAATCTTCTGTTTATCCAAAGGTTAGATAAAGTGCATCACACCAAAATAGAAATGTAGAGTGCCTGTATGAGCTTACCAATGGCAATCTTTAGGGTAGAAGAATAATGCTATGCCCACCTTAGCTGGCCACGCAGCAGAGACAATTAAGCAAGTCTAGCTGACTAGGTTAAGTTATTTTGAGCAAACAGTCTGCCAAAGATGAGATTCAGTAGTTTTTATGGTCTATATCTCCTTTTTGTTTTAATTTTTTCAAAGCCTAGAAAATTATAAAACTGTTAAAGTGAGACCTTTTTATAGATAGAATGAAATAAATAAATTCATTAATAGGTGTTGGATGGCTGAATATATAGATGGATAAACTTGTAAAGATGGTAATTTATAATAGTTTTTATTTAAATAAGAGACCAATGTGTTTTTGTTTGTCCTTATAATGTCTGATTTGAAATCATACCCAGTACATTGAAGACAGCTGAAAAGCAACTGGGGCAAGTTTTTTGTCATTGCCTATTATGACAGAACAATCCATTTTCTGTATCGCATAGATATTATGAGGGAAAATAAATTGAAGAGATCTCAAGAAAAAGATGTCATAGCTCTAGGTTTTAATTCTTCAGTCAAGAAGTTTACCCTCATAAGACTCCATTATTTCTATTGTTACAAAACTATATTTCAAACATCTTAACTGAATATAAATATTATATCAGAACATGTAACTAACTCATGATAAGCTACATTCTCTCCTTACACCAGAACCATCTCCAGTTGTAAATTAAGTACCAGTGGAAGTCAAATCAGCGAAGTATAATTTATTAAACTACTGCTGTGTTAATGCAACTTCCAAAGGATGCCCATTTATTATCCTGGATTTGATTAGCCTCTTAGAAGAATCTGGTTCATTCTGTTCAGATAAAACTACTTCAAATCTTAAATTTCATAAACTGACCCAAAGAGGAAAAAAAATCTGAATGTAGGTATGTTAGAAATCTGTATAATTCTAACTCATTCATTTACCATACATATTGACACCTTGCTAGTTGCACTTGGAGTTATAAAATACATAATCCTGCTGTTTTTCAAAGATGAGTAAGGCATCATCATGGGGAGGCATATTTTGCTCCAGGATCCTTATACCATTATGATACTACCCAATATAGTATGGCAATTGTAATATTTTGTAGACCAGTGGAAAATATATCTAAAAATAACTGTGCCATTTCTGAGCAAAAGCAGAAGTAATTGATGTTTCCTAGAAAAATGATCCCACCTGGCTTTGTAGAAGAGCAGCATGAGCGTTTCAGTGACAGGTAGATCCAGAACAGAGCTTTGTCCTCAATATCATTCCGATTCTCTGAAACCCCAAAGCAAGGTTCATAGAGATTCTTTAGAATGCTCCACTTGAAAGCCAGATTACACTATTTAAGTGGCCTTAT
Source organism: Scalopus aquaticus (assembly GCA_004024925.1). Lineage (NCBI taxonomy): Eukaryota > Metazoa > Chordata > Mammalia > Eulipotyphla > Talpidae > Scalopus > Scalopus aquaticus. The sequence continues at coordinate 120,642 of PVIJ01000160.1, forward strand.
GGCTTTCTGTATTAAAGGCTCCCTGCTGTTGAGACATTTTTCCCATTATAATATATTGCTATAGACTTAACACTGTAGATGTTCTATCATTTAACTAATATGGCTCAAAAGGTTGTCATCAGGGACGTTTCTAAATTGTATCACTACAATAAACCTTGCTTCAGAAGGAATTGCTTGCTTAGCAAAGACATTTTATGGCATATTTGCATAAAAATACTACTTCTGTCTTTCAAGTTCATCTGTAACACTGCTGCTGAGCAGAAGAGCATTAGATGTGTTACAAATACAAGCAACTTTAGCTGCAAGCTAATTTGTAAATGCATATTTGCAAATTTGAAGTGCACTGCTATGCCCTAATTTATACCCTGTACAACTCTTTTAGATGTTTACATAATAGAGAAGGAGAAAAAAAATACTTATTACTCAGACTTACCGAAAATTGGTAATCAACCACTGGATTTTAGTCCCCTGCTATATGTGACCTGCAAAGCAGGTGAATGGAGTAATTCAAACAGGCAGTTTCCAGAGGAAAATGAAATATTGGCCGCATGGTTAGGTTGTTTGAAGAGTTTTTTTTTTTCAAAACCGCTCTTTTGAAACCAACCAACAGTGAATGCTAAAGCAGACACGAGAATTAAAGCTATATACCAAACATTTTCATGTCCTCTTGATCTCAGTTTAGTGTCTGTGCTTATTGGATGCTGAAGAAAATGTTAATAGCTTAGGTTTTAGAATCAAAGAATCTTGGTTTCAATATTTGTCTTAATGTATATGCTGTGTGGTATTGTAAGATTTTGACCTTAGACTCAATTTCCTCATGCTTTTATATTTGCATAACGTGCTGATCTCTGTGGTTGAAAAGAAGTTAAACTTTTAAGTTAGACAAGGCAGGTACTCTTACCTACATTTATAGATAGGAAGACAAAGTTTCAATAGATTTTAGAGATTTATAAGGCCACACACACAGGTAACAACAGATTTCAAGATTTTGGTTCCTGACATAAAGAATTCCAAGATTTGTGGCTCCTGATTTAAAAATAATTCTGTTCCACTATGTGAGGTTTTAATTTTACTAGTTTTTGCTGGGTCTTCTCACTTAACTTATGTGCATTAGCTATTTTCACTTCTAATCCAAACTAATATTTATTTGACTCAGACATACTGAAAATTGAAGAAAAAATAAAAAGCAATTCTGGTCAAATAATTCGTATCTGCTCTTTTGAGAGACTGTCCCATGTTCTCCTGAACTGTTCCTACTTTTCACAGATTCTTCCTTTATTTCACTTCTAAACTCAAAAAATATAAGGCTTTATTTTCTCTCTGAGATTCCAGCAGTGTCCTGTGATACTACAAATGCAGGAATAGGAGGCCATCTGTAAGTTTAAGTCATCCATAGATAGAATGTTACTTGGACACTGCTTTAGCTGCCTTATATTTACTAGAGATTTTTCTCTAGTTAACTAACATGATCATCTCAAAAATTATATTGCAATAATAGTCAGAGCAAAGTACATGCCTGCAAATGTATTCATACATTCAAAGAATTTTTCAAGTTAGAATTTATCTAAGTCTTTGGTACAATATATCACACTAATTTGTGTATTTATTTCCTTTTTTCTGTCACCCCCTCATTAGAAATAAAATCAGGAACTTATAACTGTTATGGTCACTACTATATCTTAAATGCATAAAAAAATTTCATAAGGTGTTAGTATTTAATCAATACTTGTTAGATAAGTGAATGAAAACATCCCTAATCAAATACATTCCCCTACTTTTTTGTACTTTTCTACTCTGACTTCTACCCATACCCTAGGTGGGGAAATAAATACCCTTCTGCTAAATCAATGATTTTTGCATTATATCATCCCTTCTCACTTGTTTAAGGTACAATTTTCCCTATTTTCACATACATTGTCAATGGATTATGCTATTTAACTAAACCCTTCCCATCTTCATGCAATTATGCAATAATATCTAACAACTTGGAAACAGTATCTTGAACCCAGTTTCCTCCACCTACATCCACATTTATCTGCTCCCACTACTTCCTGAATCCCTTACTCCCTTTCCATTGTGTCTTGACATACACCTCTAAAACTATAATTGCTTTTGCTAATGTCACCAGTGACCCTGTGTTATCAAAGCCAACATACAAAACACTTTCTTTACTTGACTCTTGAGATTCCATTTAATTTTGATTCTTCTCCATTCTCACTGGTGTATACTCATTTCTGAACTTGAATCACTGAAAAATTCTAGGACTACCTTCGATGCTCTGTTTCCATTCTCTATAAACACCATCTAGGTAAATCTCCTCTAAAATTATTGCTTTAAATACCATCTATAAACTATTTGCTCAAATTTTAGTCTTCCCAACAACCACTCTCTTGATCCAGATTCATATATTCAATGTCAAGTTGACTTGTTAATGTGGATAAGCCATCTCAAACTTATCATGCCCAAATGCAAACTCCATTCCTTGTCCACCCTCAAAATCTATTCCCTCCAATGTTCATTTCAATAAATGACATCTCCATTATTTCAGTTGTTCATGCCACAAAATTTAATGTCATCACAGGCTTCTTTTTCTTTCACACCCTACATTCAATCCATCAATAAATCTTGTAAGCTCTTCTTTAACATATACCTAACCAATTACTCTGTAATACTTTAACACTCTAGTTGAAAACATTATCATCTGTTACCTATACTACTTAAATGGGTTCTTAAGAGAGTCTCTGTTTTCTATCTAAACTGTTATAGTCTACTTTCCATAGAATATTCAAAAATCTTTATGAAAAATAAATTAAATCATGTCAAAACCTCATTGAAAACCTTCCATAACTACTCATATCACTCAGAATGACACCCAGTCTCATCACAGCATTCAAGACACTAGACCATATTCTTTGACCCACACTCCAAATTCTTATTTCATCTCCTATTTTTATCCTACTAATTCTGATCTAGTAACACAGGATATGTGGATAGTCCTTGAATATTCCAATTAATATCTTACTTACTTGCAATTAAATAATTCTTTGCCTAAAATAAGTTCCCTCAATATGTCTACATGGCTTGCTCTATCACTTCTTCAAGTTCTATGCACAAATGGTTTTTTAGTTAAGATCTTATTGACCATTCTATATAAGGTGATGTCATAACTCATCACTCTATATTCCCTTAATTTTTTCCTAGCATTCATCACTAAATAATGTATATTACTCGTTTATTGTCGTTTTCCCCACTTTAGAAAAGATGCTCAAGAAAGCAGAAACATTATCTGCATATATATTGCTATGTTCCAGAGCTGTGCAATTTGCTAGTACATAGTTGATGCTTAGTGAATATCTATTGAATCAGCTGAATGAACCCTCTCAATTATGAAAATATATGGCAAGAAGAAGCCAATGTCCCAGGGAAAGTTATACTAGGATGTTGGTCTGATTTAGCAAGTCTGCTTCTCACTGACACTGTTGCATTCAGAACTTTAGAGAAGGGTTCCATCAGGAGTCTAGGGACAGTTAGGGTAGAAAGCTACTAAGATACTACCACATGTTCCCCAAGACTGGAGATCAGAGAAACTGTTAAAAACAGATTAAAACTGACTCTGTCCATGGTCCCCTCGTCCAAAATAACATTGGGCCAAGATGGAACCCATCAATGGGAGAAAAACATCTGAGTTGTAGAGCCGTATTTGACATTAGAATTTCTCTGCTTAGGAAGCAAGTCTGACTCTGGAACTGGGTCCTCTGAACTGTGCTGTGTTTTGGGCAGCAGTGACTGCATAATGACCCTAAAATTAGGGCACCAAGGATCGAAGTCAGAGCTACTAAGAGAGGTATACTAACCAGTTTCTGCTGCACTGTGCAAAGCCAGCATTCAGCAAAAGCATATCAGGCTTCCAGTTCACACTCTGAACTATATCTAGAAGGAGAAAAATCTCTATTCAGCCTCAGTAAATATCAGAGTTCTTAGACAACTCAAAAGAATGGGGGAAGAGTGGAGGATGATGAAGCTGTTGACCAAACACAAAAGAGTTCCTGCTAATCATTGGCACTCAAGTCTTCAAATATTTTTAAAATGAAAAGTATAACAATATCATATAAAGGGTTGGTTGAGCAAATCAGATCATGACATACGAAAATTTCACAAATTGTCTTCTATGGCTTATAAATAGAATTTACCTAAAAATAATTTCTATGTCCAAACAAAGTAGGAAAACACAGATTAAAATCAATTTAAATAGCTGTCTGGACTAGAGGACTTCTCAATGAAAGAATAGCATAGAGTGCTCCATTTTCCAAATGTATGGAAATAGGGAAAAATTTATAAGGGAGATTTCATGAGACTAACACACACTAGAGAATACTGTTAAGTTTAAACAGTACAGAAAAGAATATATTTTGCAAGAAAGTTGTATTAATGACTTGATTAAGCACTGGTCCTTTGGTCTAGTTCGCTTTGGTATCAGAATTTATACAACTTAAGTTTTCAATAAAAAAATGCTCATTTTATTTCTATAGGTATAGAAAAATAAGTATTTTTAAACACCTAATGATTGGAAATTTTGAAGGGAATGAGCTACTCTGTGTGGCAGTCATAATTTTCAAATTATAAAGCTAATTTCCTTTTCATAAAAAGTCCTAAGATATGTATTATGTCCTACATTTTATATAAAGAAAAAAATAGGAGTTTAAGTGACTTAGTCAAAAAAGTAATCATGAATAGCACCAAGTTTGGACCCACATCATTACAGTGTCAAAAATCTCTGGAATTTTTCTTCCATTCTTCCTCCCTTCCATCTTTCCTTCTTTCTCGTTCATGATGCTTCTCTAAAATTCAAAATCAATCAAAAATCACCAGTCTTCCCAGCAAGGTTTAAATATCGAGTATAAGGGAAATACTCTTATTTGGGAAATCAGCAACAATGGTACAGGTTCCAAAAAAAATGGGCCCCATTTCACATCACAGTTTTCCATTATTTTATTGGACCACCCTGCACTTTATATATTCTTCCCAGACTCTTTTTCTGCATGGAGAAAAAAAATTTCTCTTGAAACAAAAGTCTTATTTAAAAGAAAAATTAATTATTATTTAAAGGGCGGTTTAAATGCCATTTCAAGTCATACCCTATTTCTTTTCATCCTAGCACTCTACATAGACTCTACACTATTTTTTAAATAACCATTTTTTTCTAGTCCATGTTTCAGTCAGTTATGTAGCAGAAAAGTAACTATTGCATGCAGAAGTACTCCCTTATCACTCGAAAGCATTATTATGCATTATTGTTTTAATTCTCTTTTATAACCACAAAAATAGTTATTCAATTTGGAAGGCATGAATGATCAAGAATTTCTATAAATTAAGAAAAATGCTTAAAAGAATAATCACTTCTTATGTCTTTATCTTTCTCAATAATCATTAAAATTGACTATTATTTTGCTATTTTATATTCAAATAATCCCCTGCCTTAAATACAGGTTCTCCTTCAATCCAAGTTGAGTTCTGATATATTACTGATGTAATAAATCTTAACTGTAAGAATGTGAATCATAATACTCTATCAATTGAGAAGCTTAAATGTTATAAGGATAAGTGGTGGCATACCAACTTTGTGGGTTCATTCCCTCATAAATTTCAATTTTCATGTCATCACATAACATCACTTCACATCAAAGTTCCTATTTGTATTTTAAATCCATATACATAAATATATGTGTGTACATATATATACACACATATATTAATCAGTAATCAGGAAAATGCAAATTAAACAATAATGAGGAATCATATTTATGTAAGGTGATGGAGATGTAACTAATGCCACTGTGGTAATCATTTCTCAGTATATAAGTATATCAAATCAACATATTCTGCACTTTAAATTTACACAGAGCTTTATATGAATTATATCTCAATAAATCTGGAAAAAATATGTACTATTTTTATCCATTTCATTAATGAAAATATCAAACAATAGGTATCTTTAAAAACAAAAAGCATAAAATGGTACAGTCATTCTGAGGACAAATCTGGTGATATATAGTCAAATTTCTAATGGAGAATGGGTATTTGCTATGATCACGTGATGCCACTTCCTGTTTTTCAAAACCAGCTCTGGCTGCTATGACAAATGTCGTAGCTTGGATAAGTTAAACAACAGACATTTGTTTCTCCTAATTCTGGAAGCTGGGAAGTCCAAGACAAAGGTGTTCAAAGAGTCAGTTCTTGGTGAGTCTTGTTCTCCTTACAAATGACCCCAATCTTGGGTGGCTTACATGTACTTGTTCATATTCTCTGGGCGAGCAAGTGCTCCTAAGTTTCTACCTCTACTTACATGAGAGGACTAATCCTAGCATGAATGCCTCACCTTCATGACTGAATATAAATTTTATCACCTCTCAAAAGGCTATACCTCCTAATATCACATTGGGTGTTAGGACATCAACGGATAAATTTCCGAGGAATAGACAGGCCACAAACATCAGGCTACAATACTGGGAGTGACAACTTTTGACTATGAGCCCACGGAGACAGGGACACACATGTCTCTGTACCACTGATGGTGCCACTGAAATAAATTTAGTTTTATATTAATGGTCCTCAAAAAATACTGAATAAAAAAGAAAGATAAAAAATTATAAATGTAGCAATGCAATTAATGCAAACATTTTAAAACAAAAAAATAATAAATCAATCTATGATACATATATGTACATAAGATAAAACTGAATTTGAAAGATGTATTCTAAACTCAAAATGAAGATTTCCCTTGGGAACATAAGAGACTGACACTAGTGATGAATGGGAAACAAATATGATAAAATTTTAGCAACTGGTAATTATAACAATGGGTGTCTTACTATGCTGAGTATTTTTCTGAAATACTTACATTTTTAGAATTAATTTTTAAAACAATTCATTTATTAAAATCCTAGGTATTTCATGATTAGTAATATATTACTAACTACACTTGGGTAAGGAAGTTGTGTTATCTGTATCATGATTATGACAAATGAGGTTTATATTTGCAGAAAAACCAGAATTGTTTAACAGGACTGTTAATTATATATTGGCTGTTGCAATGAACTATTTATCAAGTTTGAATGTTGGCAAGACATTTACAATATAAAAAACTCATCACAATTTATACTACAATATGCTAAGACCACTAGTTGGCATTACTAAAGTGTTACATGATTGTGTTCATTGTTATGTGGGTAAAAAAACAGTGCAAGCACATCCAATACTGAACAACTTAAGGAAAGTGTATAGCGTTTGGAAGATGAAAAATGTTGCAATTATTCACACAATATAGGCATGAATTTGAAACTCAGCCACCAATACATTTAGCCATCTGAGTTTCAAAATAACTTTGCTATCAGAGATATTTTGTGGAAAAGTGAGCAAAAATCGAGAAACATGGATGTATGTTTAGGAAAATGCACCTTTCTAGAAACTTTAGCTAAATTGGAGATATTTGAACCTATGGGTCTCTATATAGCATACTTGAAGGCTATGATATCTAATGCTAGAATTAGAAAATGGGTGGGAATATAGGCTCATCCAGTCCCTATAAAAAGCAGTGTGGAAGTTTCTCAGAAGACTAAAAATGGATCTGCCATATGATCCACTTCTAGGTATTTA